>VWZN01004070.1:1231517-1248045 GCA_013396955.1 Regulus satrapa | reverse complement strand
TTTTTTTTTTTTTTAAAGTGGCATGGCTCAGAATAAATGGGATTGGCATGTCACTGGATTATCTTGGTTGTGCACCCCCACCCCCCCAATGAACTGCTGATAATCTTCCAGAAAGTGGGAAATGATTTGCTGTCACTTTGCCTCTGTACAGTGTACCCCACAAGAGGACTTCCTGCTTCATGAGACCCCTAGGGTAGCTAGTTGGCTGTGTCTGAGTCTGTCCATAGACTCTGGAGTGGGAGAGGACTAAGCAGTGCACAAGGGAAAAGGGTAAGCCTCAGAAGGTACTTCTAAGAAAATAATGGTAGGACTGGGAACAGGAAGGCCCAGATATTCTGAGTGTAAAAACTGAGAATGAGGATCAGGTGCAATGAAAGAAACAAAAGAGATTATTTTAAGGATGACCCAGCTGAAGTTTAAATTTGTTATTTTAGTGAACTTCACAAGAGCTACTCCTGTGCCAGGTTTTAGCCCCTTCAGTAGTTTGCTTTGTGCCATTTTAGTTACACAGATCTTCACTAAAGGTATTATCAGGATCTGATGAAATTATCTTAGTGCCCAAGAGTATGAGTGAAGTGGCTGACACTGCTGTTCCATCCTCTGTTGAAACGGTAACAGGAAAGGAAGCAGGAGACATGGGGATGTCCCACATCTTCCATGAGGATGTCATGAGGATATGAGAAAAGCCTTGAGACTTCTCCAGCTTATGTAGAAGGGGTCCTGCTGGAAAGGAGCTAGACAGACTATCCTAGTGATGGCAACATTTGCAGAGGGTCTGTCACTTCTTCTCTGTACTTCTCCTTATAAGAGATCAAAAAAAAAAAGGATTTTGCTAGGTAGTGACATGAAGCAAAACCTGTCATACGTTCTCTGTGGATGAAATGAAATTTACCTGGGCGATATTTGAGCATCCCCTGATGGCTACTCATGGCTGTGAAAGCCTCACAAGGGCTCTCTGCAGTACCCCCTGCCTCATGCATCGTGGGACATAGATGGCAGTGGTCAGCAGAGGAAAAGGGACTGCAGGAGTCATCACAGGACTGAAGGGATGCACTGCTGCCCTGCAGAGCTGGCCAGTGCTCCTGCCATCCAGTGTGACGCTGGGCAAGTTAGCCAGATTCCCCATGGGTGATTGTGGCAAGGCTATCCACGGCTTTCTGCATGCCCGACATAGCCTCCAGGCCCAGGCTGTGCTCTGAAGCCATGAAGGGCTGTTTTTAGTAAGAACTAATGCCCTGATCCTATTTGCAGAACAGGCCCAGAACTGAAAGTGTGTGTGTGTTGTGAGATTCAGAGTAGGGCCAAGGTGGGACAGCAGGGGCTCTCTCTGGTGACCAGCATGGAACCTATTGAAGCTGGCATTGCAGCCAGAGCCCATGAATGGTTGAGCCCCAGCTGACTTGCAAAAGGGAATGAACACTTGCAACTGCACCTGGACTTTGTGCTTTGAATATAAAGTGCCGCAGCATGGTAGAAACTGAAAATCCAAGTCCTTGTCGTTCTGTATCAAGTACACAAATCTTCTGACCTTGCACTTTCAGCAGGCAGCCTCTCATTTACAAAACACATAATATTTACTGTCCTGGTGTGAAAACAAATTTGTTGATGTTTCTGAAACAGTTAAATATTATATCTTGCTTAATGCCATGAACTCAAAGGGGTTTTAGTCATTCTGCTCTCAGAACTTTATTTAAACCCTATGAACTAAAGACAATCTGAGTTCATCCACTGAGCAGAAGGACAAGGCTAAGTCTGAAATGTTTATTTTTTTAATTGCAGAAACCTTTTGACAGGAATCTTGTGAGAGAAATGATCTACATTGCATGGCTCGGAGAACGGAAATTAAAACTTCACTGTCAACCTTTGTAGGGGCATTTCCCATGGGCAATTCCTGGCTTTGCAACTACAATAGTATTGGAATGTAGTTTTTGTACTTGGACAAAGCATTTACAGTCATCTTCACTTGTAGCCTACTAGTCTTTGCTGACCTGAAACCTTCTCAACTGAAATGTTTTGTTTTAGCTAACAGTCAACTACAAATTCAATTAAGCCAGAGAGAATCTTGTTTATAGACAGCTTTTCTTGGAATAAGTGGTTTATTTGATTTGGCTTACTTTTTTTTTTTTTTTTTTTTTTTTTTTTTTTTTTTTTTTTTTTTGTATAANTTTTACAGGAAGAATTATAAAACATGTGAACATCTCTCCTCATCTTTATAATCTACAAACCCTTATGGATGGGCTTACAAGCACATCCCTGGAGAAACAGCAGGTATGTGTGGGAGCTGGAGTATGAGATGGTGGCACATGACCTTTTTCAGAAGGGAAGTTCAGCAACATTTCTGATGGGGCAGCCTTTTTGTCCATGAAATGTTAACATAATTTTTTTATTAGAAAATAAAAAGAATGGAAGAAAAGTAGTATTTTAAAACTTTTTTTCTTTTCTCTGCCCTCTCTTAGCTTTCTGCACCTTGTTTACAACTTGGAAGCAAAGGAACCAGATTCTTTCACCCTGTGAAAGGTTTAAAACAGGTTAAAGCACCAGCTTAGGATTTTTCTTAAGTAATAACCAACAAGCAAAGCTAAATCCTTTTGCAAAATAACAAATTTAATCGGACGGGCGGCTTTGTACCAGCTTCCGCCAATCTGCTGCCCAGTGCAGAGGCACAGGAACCGAGGGGGCCACAGCTGCTCTCCAGGGAGACTGGCAGGGCTCCAGCACCAGCCTGCCCAGCAGATAAAGGTTCCAGCCTGTTGGGAACATGCAGCCAAGTGTGTGACCGTCCCACTGGTACTCAGCGTTGGGAAACTATTAGAGGAATGCGTAGTTCAACAAGCCTCCACACACATGCCTCTGTTTTTTCCCTTGAGATAAGATTTCGTGTTATGAATTCTCAGGGCTTCCCCTGTTTTTCTGGACAGAGGAATCCTGGCTTAACCCAGCAAACGATGAAAGAGGCCCATAACGTGGGGCAGAGGCAGGCCTTGTCACCTGAGGCACCTGGCAACACATTAGGGGAAGAGTTTTACAAAGCAGGGAACTGTCGCTCGTGGCACAGCTGTCCCTGCAGCAAGCCCTCAGTAGCTCCTGCAGCCCCATCCTCGCTCGGTTCAGATGACCCGAGCTGGGTTCTACCAGCACTGTGGCTGCTCAGAGCCCAGAGCAGCTCCAGCCCTGTGCCCTTCCCGGCCCGAGGATGTTTGCCAACAGCTCAGCTCGCCTGTGAACCCACGGCCTCGGTTATCAGCACACACTGCAGGCAGGTTACAGCGAGTTCGAGCTCGCCTGCGTGACCCAGGGGCTGGCCTCTGATTACAATGTCACTGTGTGCTCAGCCCTACAGCCCCTCCTGCACTGGCTCCTTTGACAGACAACTTAATACACACAGCACATTTCTGAAGGGAAGGAACAATTCCCCGCTGCACTCAGAGGCTAATGGAGAAAAGTCTTGTTCAAATACAAGTGCATGAAATGCTTCAAAGTCATTTTTTTGAACATGGCTGGGAGTAATTTCGTTCTTTGCCTCAGAACTTTTTCTCACTCTTTATTTATATAAATACTTGCAACAATGGCTAATTGGCAGAAAAATATAAGCTGTTTTTTAGCAGGATTCTTGTTTGCTCATTTCCACATTCCAAACTTCTGTCTTTATTGCTGAGGTCTTGACTAAATTATACAGCTCAGTACTGAGCTAGGTACTACCTCCCCAGAATGAGCCTGTTGAGACTGAAAGGCATTCTTGTTAAAAGCCTGAAATAAAAGAATCTGTTTCAAATGACTTATTGGCTCTGGCAACTGTTTGTGTGTATATATGCCCCAAGTTACGTTCATGTGGAAGTAACAGATCACAGAGAGCTTGTAGTGTTGTCTGTGGTACTTACACATTAAGCCTATGGCCATGACATCACTGCCCTTGTTCTGGGCTCCAGTGATGGTGTAGCCAAAAAAAGCATGACTGAGAACACAACTCATTGTTCCTCTCAGCTGCTAAGGCCGTATTGACTTTGTGAGTCACGCTCAGCATGCAGAGGTGACACATTCCCCCATTAGTGTCATTAATTCCCTGGTTTGAGAAGGGAATTGTGCCTGCTCTAAGAAAACAGGGAAGGGGTGGAGAAGCACTGGGACTCACAAACTCACTAGCACAGCTTAGCCTTTCTCTTTTTAGTTAATTTATCTGCAGCACAGATATGACAGTAGGATCTTAAATTGTTACAAATGGAGGATTGTCCTGAGGCTTATATAGGACAACACTATTTCTTGGCGAATCCTAAATGAAAAGCTCAGGCTGACTGCAAGATACAAGGAACTAACTTTGACACTGTGATTTCATTTCTGTTTTGTTGGCTGACCATCAAGGAGGTCCAGAGAGATGGGGAGCTATAGGGATGGAATTGCTCTACTAGTCTCAGTTTGGAGAGAAAAGAGCTGAAAAAACATAGAGGTGTGCCTAATACTGATCAACAGATGCTAGCACATATGGGAGGGTTCGTGTGAGAACACAACATCATCGTCATCATCATAAAAATGAAGATGATGAGGATGACCAAGTGTGAAAATCTGGACTAGCTGTGCCATAGTAGATGACCACCCTTAGCTTGATGTAATGGTTTGCAGTCTTGGCTGATAAAAATGCAGCAAACTAGAGGACCAGAAAAGTCTGTTGGAGAAGTTGTCTTTGAGCAATGAAAAGCCAGAACCCACTGAGGATCAGGAGTGCTTAACAGGAGCTGCAGGTGGTGGGAGATGCTTAGCTGGAGCCACTTAAGACCTGCTAAAGGAGTTAGAATAGCTGCAAGAAGCATGGACTGATCAGGGGTTCCTAGCCTACCTCAGCTCCAGTTTGAGGAAGCCTTTGGTAACCAGCAGGTGTGTGGCAGACCCCTGAAATGTCAGCTGTGAATGGAGTGTTTCCAGACCAGGGGAGCAACGGTCTGCTCTAGCAGATGTGCCAGCAAGCAATGAGAAAGGGCTTTGGCAAGCATCATTTTGGGAGCTGGAGGATGGCTGTTAATTTTGTTTGTGTTCTTTTATCCTTTTCTTCTTTACTTCTAGAACAGTGCTCTTCTGCTAAGCCATTTATGATTTGTGAGCAGGGAGTAGAACTCTCTGAACACTCAGCTAATTTATTTTTCTCAGGTTGGAAGCTGGAACACAAAATTCTCTTTATTAATGAAATTGAACTGCCCTTGCTGTTGTCAGTCAGGGTACATTTATTCCTTCCTTAATTTTTTATCTTTCCCTGTACTTGAGGCAAGGGTAAAGAAAGCTGCTTATTGCCTGTGTTTGAGCTTCTTGCAGACTTGATGAGTCTCTAGTGAAAGCCTGCATGAGGAGCAATTGGGAGATTGGTACCACAAAACTGGAGTTTTAGTTTATATACAGGAAAAAAATAAAGGGCCCGACCCCTTGGCAGCCTGGCAGCTTTTCCACCTCACCTAAAAAGAGCCTGAATTCCTGACTGCACCTGTGACCTGCTCTCCATGTGTGGTTGCAGTATGCAAGGGTGTGTAGAAACTGGATATAAAATAACTCATATGAACGGTAGCACAGGTCAAAACCCAAGAGCCTGAACTTCTAAGGTCAAACATGCCCAGGCAAAATCCTGGGTCAATGCCCAATGAGTGAAGCACACGCCAGCACCGATGCACTGCACTGCAGCTCCCTGTGATAGCCAGAGGAACGAGGTAGGTGTGCCCCCACACTGCCACGACTCTCTAGGACACTGCCAAGGTATTCTAAGTTTCACCTGGGAGGCCCAGGAGAGGAATAAATGCCTTTGGTTGTGTCCCCACTGCAAATGGGGCCAGAGGTGCACTCTGATGATGCCACAGGCACTGCACAGAGCCTTTGGGAAGGGTTTTTACAGCTGGCCCACAGCCATCTCTGAAACAGCTTCTGTTCTGATGGCCATTCTGGTGACTGCACTTTCGGAGCAGTATGAACAGTATCAGCAGTATGAAAATATTTGTTACATTTGAAGCTTTTGGAGTCCAAAACTGCTTCTTACTCGTGTGTTGCTCAGAACAGCCCAGAATCATGTCTAACATACCAGACTGCTCTCAAGCCTGAGAGACTGTTCCAGCAGTAGTCAGGACGGGCAGAAGCCAATTGAATCAGGCAGAGAGAATGCAACACACTGGCCTGAGGCTGTTCATACAGCCCTGAAGGAATCGGCTGCAGGAAAAAGATTATTTGGGGAGATAGATCCAGATCTTGTGATCTATCAGTTGCACAGGGTGAGAGGAGGCCTTGCAGGTACCCCTTGCAGATAACTGTGAACACAAACACACCTTTGTCTGTTCTGCCATTCCCCCCCCTGGTATTTGTATGTAGATCCCAGTGCCATCTGCTCCCTATGAAAGCTGACTCCCACGTGCTGCTCTTTTCACAGGGACTCCATCTATTCCTGTGTTTCTCTATTCTTGATGGAGGAAAGTGTTTCCTAAAATCTAGCCCTAAAAACTTTCACCATTATGAGCCCTGTCACCTTCATGCTCTTCTTGGATCCCCTTAAATAAGATTACTAGGTGCTCAACAATTTTTACTTCCTAAATCCACTGTTCAGAATGGTGTAGTCTGCTCATTTTCCACAAAGGGGAAGGCTCCATGCCTAAGATGCTGCAGAGAGCCTTTGCCCCCACCCAAAGTCTTGTTTTTCAGAGTGACGCACACCCCACTCTGCTATTACTTAATAAGAAGTGAAGTCACTGCTTTCCTCCCCTTCATACTGCTCCACCCTCAGTCAGGAGGTCTGCTTCTCCACCCTTTGGCAAAACAGCTGTTTGGGGGTGGAGGTGAGTTTAGGGGTGGTGTCGGCCAGCCTCTCATCTGGGGAGAAAAAAACCCAACCAGTCTAGTCCTGTCAAAGGGCTGCTTCAGAGCTGGGAACAGCCCTGACAGCCTTCCCCCTTCCTGTGTTTGTGTGTATTTCATGTGAGCACAAGTTAGTAAGATCATTCATGTCAGCCTGTGGAGCTACTTGAAGGTGCAAAGAAGAGTGTGAGCACAGCAAAACACCTGGGTATTCTTTATCTGTCTTTTTCCCCACTCCAGAAGAAAGTTTTCATTGGAACTCCCTACTTTGGCAGGTAGGAAGAGGCAGAGAAGTTGGTGTGTGTGGTGTGATGTGGGTCTAAGTTTGCTCTGCTCTGCTCAGACCTTTCTCACGAGCAGTGAGTGGGAAGGAAAACAGTCCCTAGGAGATGGGTGCAGCTGCATGATTTTGCCTTACCTCTCTCAGTGTGAGCTCAAGTAGCCCAGAAGCTGCCCTAAATATACTCCATCATCCAGCAGTCCCTTGGGGATCATCTGCCAACCAAGCATGCCTGGAACACAATGTGGTGCAGCCACTCTTCCTTCCCACCCTTGACATGCCCTTCCCGGCATGCTGGTGGCTATTTTGGCTGGCTGCTCACCGGAGACTTCACTGCAACAGAGAAACCACAGGCAAGGGAGGGAGGCCTGGATTAAATTCTCTATCCTTGGAAGAAAGAGTGCTGACATTTGAGGCCTCAGCATCATGGGGAAGGCTTTTAGGGAATGCATTCACTCCCAGAGGTGTTACGTCGCTCTAGAACCTCTGTGTTTAAAAGGGAAGACTGCAAATGTTAGTTCAGAAAAGAAATTGTATCATGCTAGGAAGCACAAAATATGTGAAGGAAACTTGTCCCAGTAGAGGAGGCAAATATTTCAACTGGTTCATGCAGAGGGTGACAACTGGAAGGGACCTCTCTCATGAAAAGGACAAACAGATGGGAGGGACAGAAGGCAAAAGCAGAAGGTCTGGCAAGTGAGGAGGCAGCTGGTAGGTCCAGTGATCAGGACAGCCAGCTGTCCTGGGTTTGGAGGACTGGACCTTCACCTGCTGTAGAGCAAATGCAGTTTTGTTCCAGCTTTGTTTGGACCAGTAGAGGGGCTCTCAGCATACAGAACTACTTTTCTGGTATCTCCTGCTTGAGCCAGTCTGTACCAGCTCATGCCTTCTGTTCTTCTGTGCTATAGCAATTTATACTCCAGTCTCTGTTTTCCCTGCTCCTCAGGCATTTCCTGGCTGAAGCAGACATTGGCTCTGCTGTGCTCACTCAGATGCTTTATGATTACTTACTCCTAAATAATCAGCTCAAAAGCAGCAAAGAAGAAACTAAGAGTCCCACAATTTTTTAAAAATTTGTTTAGATAGAGGTAGCATCTCACTGAAATACCAACATCCCCATCGTGCCAGGTGCTACACAAAAAATGGAACCAAGGCTGTGTCCCAGGGGGAAAATGATTTTCGTGTTAGCTGAGACAGACAGAGCGCAAAGATGCAATGAGCTAATACTGGTTAATTCCAGCGGTCTAGGACTTCAGCTTTGCATTGTTACAGGGCTCACATTCCTGGGTCAGAGAAACCATATTTTTGGGAAGGTTCAGTGGAAATGGTTTTGGGACTGTACCAAAGCCCTCCCAGGATTCCAGTTTTCTTAGTCTTAGCCTCAAAGGAATTTACAGCTGGCTCAGGCAGAACTGGAAGTCCCCACAGGAAGGATTTTGTTGATATTCAGTCTTTGGAGGACAGTGAGCTTCTCTATGACAGGCAACACACATATCTGCCTGTGCCCACAGCACCACACCCACTACTCTTCCAAAACAGATAGAGTTTCAAGGGCTCTCATGACCACGTCCATCTGTTCAGGGATTATTAGGACAACCTGCAGATGGGGGAGAGGAGATTCCCCCTCTTCATTCCTTCGTTTAGGCAGGATTTATCTCTTTCTGAAAGTGAAACAAGCTGCCAACACTTCTTAAAAATTAAGGGACCTTCAGCAGCCAGCAGAGCTCCCAGGAAAGCAGCTCACGAGGTCTGCTTTATGTGCAAACTGTCTGCTTCCTGCCAGCCAGAACAAGGTGCTACCGGCTCTCTTGCCCAACACACCCTGGTCAGTCTTTTCATGTCTGGTCCAACACAAAACCAGAGGTGTCTGCCTGACTAATAACGCCAATCTGGCCTCTGACAGCCCAAGGAATACTGCTTTACTATCCTTGAGAAACATAATAACTGCCTTTTCCTCCTCCTTATCAGTTTCTCAGGATTCCTCACCTGACTCTAAGGCTTTTTAAATCAGTCAACTGAAAATATGTTTAGTGACCTGATTTCCAGGCCTTGAACTAAGTTTTCTTACTGAGTCAGCATCTAAGGGCCCATATGCCCTTTTTATTGTCCACAGTCACACACATCCATCACTTAGAGTGCACACTTTGCACCTGCAGAGCCTTCTCTATAGATTCATATGTGGAGAGGAGGGGCAATCAGGACAGGGAATCCAGGAGAAATTTAGGGGAAGAAAAAGAGCCACATGTGGCTCATGTTTCTGGGAAAATTTGGTTGGACAGGAGGAGTGATCCCTACCCTTTTACCTTTCTCTTTGTACCCTGTGGTGCCTTTGGTCATCAGACTCCTCACAAGCTGTAGAGTAAACTTCATGGCAGATAAAGCATTGACATAAATTCATCACAGGAGTGTAAAGCAGGTGAGAATCAGAGTTCCATGAGTGTGGTATCTGCAGTACAAATGCCACATGCTGCAAGCTCTTTCACTCCTGGCATGGCACATTTATTGCCTTTGTGGTAATTTAAAATCCTGTCTAACATGTACTTGATGACCTTTGGCAGGGACTCCTCCTGCCTGTTACGTATCACTACAGTGTTTGGGACAATGTGGTTTTGGTTTTCCTACCAAAGAGCAGCGCCAAAAAATAATGAAAGCATATCAGTCATAGTCTGCATAGGAAAGACAGTGTCCATGGGATGCTAACATCTTTGGTGGTTACCATAAAATTTTAAAGAATAAGTAATTCCCCTCATATACTTTAGGAAAACCTCATAAACTTGGTATGCTAAGCACTTCTAATATGAATATATCTCCCTTATTTGGGAAAAAAAAGCAAATCATGCTTCCAGTTTCATGATCCCACTTCATTTTTTGATAGCTGACCTGCAGATTAGAGGTTTTCACGTCATCTGTCAGCCCACAGAGAGTATCCCAAGGTTCAGTGTGTGTGAGAGAGATAGGAAAGGAACATTAGGAACAGGCCAACCACAAATAGCTAAAATTAGCTATGAGAACGGGAGTGCTGAGGTCTCTGAGGAATACTAGTCAAAGGAAGAAAATGGTTGTTTGCTAAACTCCCACTTATTCTACTGCCTCTGAGGACTCCTGGCTCATATCCCTGCCCAGACATCCTACATGGCTATTTAAGAGGATTTCCCCCACCCCTTCCCCCTCCATTGGCCATAATTTTCCTCCTTTGTAACTGCAGTACAGAGTGATGAGGGATTCCTGCTCTGGCAGCAGGATTCTGACTGGAAACAGGAAACAGGGGGGCTCTGCAGAGCTCGGCCTCTGTGACAACACGGACGTCACACCCACGTGCAGACAGGGATGCTTCTCACATATGGCAATGATCAGCAGTTCCCCTTTTTCCTCCCCTTCCCTCTTCCCCAGAAGGGCTTACAAAGCCCTAGAGGGGCCATATATTGAGTTGGAAGCAGTCTTTAGGAAGCACGGCTGTGTGAGGCCTCAGTTATGACAGAACATGATTTCTTGAATAATTCTTTCAGATTCTCTGAGGCCAGTAAATTTGAGACTGTAAATCTTCACGTGACCAGAGCATATGGCCTTAAAATAAGACATGGAGTGAATTACAAAGAGACAGCCCATCTTCTTCAGAATCTGATTAGGGGAATCCTTTGAGAACTATCCCTTACATGCAGCCACAGGCATGGTTTTAAAAGCTGCCTTCCCTCCTTCTTCCCAGAAATGCCTGATGGAATAAACTGGGTTTTTTTTGGAAGCACCAGGATCTCCTATTTTCTCCTTCCTATTTTTAAAAGCCTTTTCTCAAAATAAAACCAAATGGCTATGACTGCCTGATCCCTCAGATTATAATTTCAGGGAAAAAAGAATAAAAAGATGGTTAAAAGTGATTGCACTGATACTTGACTAAACACCTTAGGGTACTTGGAGACAATGTCTAAACTAAGAGGTAGGTTCTGGAGGAGCAGGAGGAGAAAGAAATGCTCTTGCATTCACTAGCAGTGAGTATGAGTTTCCTCCAGCCAGCTCTCTGTGGTGCTATTGCTTACATCCATACACAGATTATGCTATATTAGCCTCTCCAGGCCATTAGATACGGTGTTCAAAGGTGACGTTTTATTCTGGTTGGGGAAATCAATTTCAAGTGAAGTAAAAGATTCCCTTCCTAGCTTGCTCCTTCTTTTTCATGAGGCAGACTGTGCTCTTCTTGATGATCCTACTTTTTGGCAAAGAAAATACTTTATTAAGTATCAACAGGAGAACGTTTTCTCCAGCAATAGCTCATTCCATCTCAACACTATGAGAGAGAATTGAAATGTCTTCAGTGGGTACACCTACAGCTGTCCTGTGAGGAAAGGCAGACCAGAGTGCCTTCTGTCCTAGCTGCAGTAAAGTTTTGTTAGCACTGAGCAGACCTCCCCCCTGCCTTCCCATTCCATTCAATGATCTTGTGGTAGTTCTGCTGAACTTGAACTGAGGGAAAAGGAAGCAAGATTTTGGTTAAAAAAAATGCTGGGTTGTAATCTAGGGAACATAAAGATACAGCTAAAATGAAAGCACATAAAATGCTTGTGCATGTACTGTCTTTTGTACTGGTACTGGGGAAAGTCTGCTGGAGAATCAGATCTCTGTTGGTAGAAACTACTGTTGCTCAGCCCTTTGTTTATTTTTTTCCCATTAATTATCCCATGATTAAAACTGTAGATTCCTCCCATGTGTTGCATAACTTTCACCCTGAGAGCACTCCTCACTGACCTCAGCTAGGTGTGTTCTAGGGAGAACCCTTCTGCTTCCCTAGCTCGAGTGGTGAGAGCTCAATCTCTTGCATTTACTGTGGAGAGGAGAGGCAGGCAGAGGCAGAGGGAGAGAAAGAGGAGAGGGAGAAGAGAGAATGTGTTAAGCTCCCGCTGGACACCTGCTGCTGCTAAAAGTGTTCAGTACCTCTCCAACCTCTTAGCACTTGAGATGTACCACTGCTTTGGAGCAGTCCAGGGTCTCACTGCAAGGCACTTGGGATAATGCTGAGCCCCTGGCCAACACTCTGTGCAAGGTTTGGTGCCACAGCTACTAAGAGCAAAGCTACAGAGGGGTGTTTGCTTGCTCAGAGCACACGGTCAAGCTTTGGTACCTTTCAGAGTTCAACTCCTGGGATGTAATCTGTATATGCAGACTACATCTTCCTGGTTCCTGCCAGCTCTGGGTAGTTCTCACTGAAACACCCCTCAGGAGCACAGAGAAAGGCACAGCAAAGGGAGAGAGGCCGTCAGATTAAAGGAAAGGGGAAGAGGGGCTGTGGATTGTTACCTCTGTCTTCAGTGGAGAAGGAATACTATTTTTGCACATCTGTGCTAAATCAAACACTGATTTTTTTCACTCCTGACATTAATATATTAGGTGTGGAACTCACACTGCTGACCTGAAAAGTTCCTTAGAGGAATGCATTACTCTTCACTTGGGAAGAGCAAGACAATAAACAAATAAGAGTCCCCACTTTAGACTGCAGATCTACCATCTCCTCATCTTTTGTCTCACAGAGAATGCCAAGATTTATGGAGAAAAATTCCAAAAGAGTGAGGAAACCGAAGCGCTGCCTTTTGCTCTAGAGAAGAAAGAGATCCGTCCTTGAAATCTCATATCGGAAATTCCCCAGCTTCTCCTGGCTGGGACCGTGAGTCTGAGGGAAGGGCCTGATGTCAGTGAGCAGTCAGCTACTGTTTAGAACACAGCGTTGATTTGGGAACACAGGAAGAAAAGCATGGAAATGGTTTGCATTTATAAGAAAAATCCTGTGCTGGAGCCACAATCTTGATTGGGATTTCCATACTGAGGAACTGCTTTTCACTTTTGACATCATGTGGTGGCATGCATGACAAGAATCACTGAGTTCATTCCCTGCTGAGACACTATCCTTGTCATTAGAGACTGTCCTTGTAACTAATACCTTAATTTGCAGTTTCAGGGGAGAGACTGGTATCACCTGCACTATGGGAATGAAGAGACTGGCTTATTCTCACAGGAAGTTTCTGAAGGTTGTGCAGGGAAAAGCAACTCAAGGCAGCAAGGAAAAGTAAAGTAAAGACCTTTCCTTCACACCTGACAGCCCAATACTATCTCTAGGCTCATTAAAGAAACAAAAAGAGGGATGCAAGCCCCTTGGTGCTGCTCTTTCTGCTTTTCACAAGTATGGTGGTTTTAGGGGACTCACACATTTTTTTAAAACCAGTGACACATTCTATGAACTGGCATATGGAGGGACTGCAGCTCTGATAGCCTCAGAATTGTCTCAGAGGTACAGGATTACTTCCTCCTGCCTGGGATCTTTCTCTGCTTTCCTACACCCACACAGGGTTGTGGAAGCAGCTGTGTCCTGACAGTGCACTCCGAGGAGAAGGAGAGAAAGATTATGCTGCGAGTTGAGGAAGCAGGCTTAGTCCATGCCTTCAGAAGGCTGGTGAGGGGCAGAGAGATGAGGGAAGATGGATCTAGTTGTTCAACATGCCAAAAAGGCCATGTCTCCAGATCAGTCAGCTCTCCTTCCAAGGGAGGCTGTATTCAGCTCTCGTGCTCCTCTGTGGCCAGTCATCACTGTGAAAAGACAGGCCAGATGTTGAGAGAAAACCAGGGGTGCAGTGGTCAGACACCTTTAGTAAAAAAACCAAGAAATTGGAAAAGATGAAAATTAAATCCTTGTGGGGTTTAATCCCAGGGGACCAAAAAGCACCAAGATAATTCCTCACCACTGCCAAGAAGAGCAAACCAGCAAGATTTTGGTTAAACCAGTTGTGAGAGACATGCCAGTCTGCCAGGCTCTCTGCTAAACATCAGGGAGCTGCTTGGAACCCACAAATACACACAGCAACCACAGTGGCCAGTACTCAAATGCAAACCTTCTCTCACAGATAGAGACATTTCCTGTACAGTACCTAGGAGGAGGCACTACAAGATTCTGATATTAAAGTGAGATACAATCTCTAAGTGCTGTCCCAGACTTGAATTTGAGGAGGACATTAGGGCTACAGTGAGAGAAGCCAGTGAAATTTCTGATGACCACCCCAATCATTAGGCTCTTGTCTCATCAAAAGGAAGCCTTGACCCATAGCTGCTCATGGAGCTGATGCAGGGAGCAGATGTTACTGCTTTTCTGTGTCTGTCTCTTCTTCCTCCAACTCCCCTCAAAGGCGTCTACAGAGATATTGTCTTCTGCAAGTTACGTGGATAGAAACGTCAAACCCCGATTGCAGCCATGAATCTGCTCATGAACTCTGCTGGCTGCAATGCCACAGAGCTGCCGTAAAGCTCTCTTAAAAATGTAAGGCATCCCAGTCATTTTAATTACTGTGCATTGCATAAGCCAGAAACCAGTTCATACAAAGGAACAACAGAAAAGTGATTTTCAATTGCTCTCACTCTCTTCTGTATTTAGTGCAGCCTCCAAAGCTCTGGGAACACCAGCTCTTGTTACCATTTGAAGCACTTCATCCATTTGAAATCTCTTTGTTCAGCCACTTAAAGCTATTGATGCAGTTTAGAAGGGTTTAAAAAAGAAAACCAAAACTTCAATTTGGAAACGGCTACAGCAGCAGGAAAACAAAGCAAGAGAAATGGAAAGACTTACTATAAACAAAAATCAGAGAAAATTAATTGCTTGGAATGAGGCATAGGCAGGTAGAACCAAGCAAATCACGCTGTGTCCTTCCCTCCCGGATTCTGTCAGACCATCTAATCACAGCCTCCTGGCTTGAACCCTGCATGGTACTGAGCCCTTTGGCCCTGGTTCAGAAATGCACTTAAGCTTATATTTAACTTTGTGTATGTAAATGGTTCTGTTGACTTCAGTAGAGCATCTTGTGTGTTTAAAGTTGAACATGTGCCTTAGTGTTTTGCTGGATTTGGGCCAAAGAGCGCGGTCATGTGCAGGAAACATTTTCAGCTTGATAAGGCTGTTAAAAGATATTTCCTGGTTACTCTTCTGCAGCTGATGCCACATCACAGCCTGACTGGAGGATCCCCACACTACTGAGAGGATGATTTCATATGCCACAACCCTTTATAATGCAGTATTCCTGGAGACACATGGTGCCTGCAGTCTGCTCCCAAGGCTGGGTGCTCTCAGTGGGCACAATCTCTAAAGGATCCTTGAAGACTGAACACAGTATAGAACTGTTAAAGCTGATGAAAATGTAATGGTGTACCTCCAGTGAAAAACTTGGGAATGGGATGGACTGTTACCTATGTCTGGCTTGCAGACAGGAAGGTGACATGATTGCTTTTCAACCTCAGAGAAAGAGATCAAATGAATTTTTTTGTTATGTATTTATAGAATCAAGGACATTTTTGAAGAAGGAGTCTTTCCATTTTAAATAGCGTATAAAGTTCACTGATACAATGGTAGAATCAATAGGAGGTTTCCCAACTTGTTTCACACATATAAGTCATAGCAAATACAAACATTTTAAACAAAAAATCTTCTTGGAGGACAGTGTTGGAAAAGAAACAATTTACTGAAAAACAAGCAGATAATCAAGAAATAGGAGAACCTTTTTCTAACGCGATGTGTGACCATTCTCTACTGTCCTATGAGATGGCAGAAGTGTGCTGTAAAAAGGATATCAGATAGGTCTGAAAACACCTACTCTTCCCCTCATACTGCATAAAAGCAGAAAAACAATGAGACCCCCTAGAGGGCATGATGCTGAGCTGGTGTAAAAGATATTAAGATCATCAACTTCAAGGAAAGCTTTTAGGACAAGAGAATGCTTTTGAGCAACTTGTCACTGGACAATTTAGAATGCTAACGGCAAGACTCCACACTCATGAATCAAGTCAAATTTCTGTCAAAAAATTAAAATAGAAAAGGGCCCTTACTTCAGAAGCTTATAAAGTTAATATGTTGTTAAGGAGGTGGGAGGGCTGTTGAACTGCAGGTTGGAGTCTCCTGAATGCATTCATGCTAAGCTCCGTTTAAGCCAGCTAAGGTCTGGTGAGGAACTGGAGTGTTACCAACCACTACATGTGGCATTTGTCAGGGTGTTCTTCTCTGGTGATAGTGGGCTCTCTCTCCCTCTCTCTCTCAACCCTCCTGGTATTTTTTTTTTTTTTTTGCCAGCAGTTGCTGCAGTTTGCTGAAGCCCTTCTGCACTGGAGCAGCCGGCATCCTTCACAATGAAATGTGATCAGGAGGCAAGTGAACACGCCTTCAGTTCACATCTCTTCCTCTGTCCCTGGTTCCACAATGGTCTTGTGGAAGGAAAACATGATGTTAACGTGCACCTGATATAAACTAATATGAGTGCCTGTGAAAGCTGAAGGCAACCGTCCTTCCCGAAATTTCAGCGGGACAGCCGGCGTGGCGTGTTTCCTTTCCCTCCCGCCAGGCGCTGCGGAGGAGCCGGCTGCACTGGTGGGGCTCGGGGCCATCTCTTGCAGCGCACTGCCCCCTAGCCCTGCCGCGCA
>VWZN01004070.1:1202849-1222669 GCA_013396955.1 Regulus satrapa | reverse complement strand
TTTTTTTTTTTTTTCTTTGGGATTTTTGGGGTTTTTGTGTGGTTATTTGAAATTTTAGTCCTTATAAGAGTAGTGGGATCTTAAGTTAGTCACTTTTCCAAATGTATGTATTAAAATAAAAGTGGTGGAAATTACTGTTTGGAAGATGTAGTGCAGAATGTTATTTCTTTTTATTATTGCATATGCTTACTCCAGATTTCCTGCAGGAAGTATCTCCAGCAAGGCCTCTGAGCCAGCAGAGAGCCAGATGTTCCAACCTTAAGCCTTGGAGCTCCTGCTTTATGCAGGCATTTCTTCTTATTTTCACTGATTTCCCACATGTTCTTTAGAGCTCTCCACCTGCCAATTGCTCCTGTGATGTTCCTGGAAAGAAGTGTGCTGGTGGGAGCGTGGTCATGTACAGCCATACACAGGACTGGTGTTTTTCGTCTGGGTTTGGGAAGGACCTGCCTTGTCCACGTCTGGTTTCAGGATGAGCAGATTTGATAGCTTGACCATAGGAGAAGTGACACAAAGTGACAAATTAATTTTCAGCTCCACCAGGGGACTTCACTTTTCCCGAGACACTAATACAGTTAGTTCTGCACTTTCAGACTTCCTTGGATATGGGAGCTGAGTTGCATGTGGTAAAATGGGTCTCTCTACTCAAGTGTAATCCCAGCCAGGGTGGGTAGGTCCAAACATTTTGGTAGGAGCACTCAATGAGTCACCGTGCCCTAGGCTGGATGTTAGAATTGCTGAGATGGAAACTTTGTTTTATGATGTTACAATGTTGTCTAAGGTCAACTTCTTTTTCCTCACGGCTCCAATAGCATGTGGTGCTCTTAGGTAGCCCAACCAAATGTGCATCACTGAAGGAAGGAGCCTATTTAGTCTGGGCAGGAGGGCTTGGAATTAAATGAAACTTCCACCAGATCTCTCTGGGAGTTTGTAAGAGCTGGTAAACCTGAGAAGACAGCTTGGTTTAAGTCAACAGGCAAGACCAGGCATGCTGTGTTTGCCAGCTCTGAACCAGACTAAGCTAAGGAGCTTATTTTCAGTCCTCATAATGCTGGCGGTGCCTATGTTTGAGTTTCCCTATAATTATGATTTCTTCATTTCAAGATGAAGAGGCTTTTGCTCTAATGGGCTTCTTATTGCTGTGGACTTCCAGGGTATGATTCTGTCTTTCTCATGATAATATAAATTGGAAGCAAATTATACTGGTAAAATGATAGTAGAGTAGAAGATGAGAGGAAAATTGTGCCTTCAAGCACCAATTAGTTAAGAAAATGCAGAGTTCATTAACAGCCTACTGTAGCTCATCTAAACCTCTGAAGAACATCCACATGTGACACTTGAAATTTTACTGGCAGAACTTTATTGGACTCTTACTACTCTTTAAGGTAACTATCCCTTAAGTAGACTTCTCTGAGACAAGGCTGATCAGAGCAGCTGACTGTATTTGAAACTGTCCAAGACTGTTTCAACTTTCCCACAGCTTTGTGGCCCTGAACGCTCTTGGGAAATGGCTGAGCTGAAGGGCAACCTATTTGGTAACCCTCTGTGTAGAACTCCTCAGGGCTCATGGCAGGGATGCACACACTGCTGGGGCTTTATCACTTCTCTGCCCACCAGTGACACTACTACCCGTGCTATTTGCCCAGAGTGGGATAGGGCCTTATTTTAAACCAGGGCTAAACTGGGTCTGCTTTGGAATAGCTTGAGAAAAGAACAGTGTGAGTTTCAGATTCAATTCAGGTTGAAAAAATTTGGCTGATGCTGGACCCTAGGTAAATGAGACCAAGGTGGGTTAAATGGATTTGCACCATCTTATACAAGATCTAAAATGTGTCCTAGTAATGAGTGTGGAGAGGAAATACTGAGCCTGCCTCGTAAGCCTCAATGCTCTGTGGAGGCAGGTGCATTGCTGCTTGTCTCCCCAGTATTTCACCACCTTGTATCAGGGGTGGATTTGACTTGATCGTTTCAGGTTTCTAAGAGGGGTGTCACAAACACGAGAGAGCTTAAAAGCTGTTGTCAAAAACAAAGTTAACATTCTACTGTAATGTGAAGTAGTTCTCTTGAGTGATCAGAGTGAAGACATAGTGCATTAACTGACAGTGTCTAATAACATAAAAATGCGAGTAATTTGACATAACCCTGATTACTTTATTTACTCAAAATTTCTGTCAGCTAGAAAAGATAGTGGGAGTCTTCTGGAAACAAGACAGAAGTCTCTTGAGTTGCGTGGTGCTAAAATTAATGTTGACTATGAATAGTCCAAATTCCTGCTAGTGTTTATGTAAGACCTTTCTAAAGGGCAATTTGAGCCCTTAGAAACAGTACACAGACAATAAAACTCCAGCTAAATAGCAGAGAGGTGCATATAAAAAAAATTATATCAAACCTCATAAAAATCAGCTATGGTTTGCCTGCAATGTAGAATCTCATTTTCACTTTAGGAAGAAAGGAGGTGTTTTAGGATGTCCCTCCTTGGATGGGAATGTGCCAAGAGCCAGCAGAGAGCAGTGCTTGGGGAGTGGGGAGGCCACTGTCAGCTTAGAGATATGGTCTTAGCCTGTGCTCGTGGGGAGCTAGAGGTCTGTGTCAGTGGGCTCAGCTTCGAAAACTTCTGTCTTCATTATAGGCTGGGGAAGAGAATGGCCACAGCAATAGGCTCAGTGGGAAAGCTGAAACAGGAGAAGGTATTTAGGAGCTGCAGGAGTGGCAAAGGCCCTCCAGAGACTATCTCAGAGTATCAGGAGGAGAGAAGGACTCCTGGAGAAGGTAGAGGGGCAGTGTGGAAGCCCCATGAGGAACTAGTACAGGCTGGTCAAGCCAGGAGGAGTCACTAGCTGTGACACATGGCAGGCCACCCTGCCTGGAGCCATGGGAACTGTGTGGGACATGCCTAAGGTGGATTTTATCCATCCAGGAGAGTGAGTGTGCACTGGGACTTCAGGGAACACTTAAGTAGGAGAACCCCCATAAAACAATCTGATGATTGATCTGTTGCTTGATCCCTAACAGCTTGTAGCATGGAAATTCCTGACTGGCAGTCACGGTTTAGGCTTTGAAAAACCTGGTTCTGTGGACTGGCCATGGACAGAGCACATGTCCTTTACTCTACCTGGACTCCAGCCAAGCTGTTGCCTTCCTCCATTCAGATGAATGCAGAGCTCCCTCAAATAGCTGCTCAAGAAACGCAGGTGTGTGTGCAGGGCTTGGTGTTTTATTTTTGCCAGGTGAGTTATAAGGAAAATACAGCTTAGCTGGGAAATGATTCACGTTGAGCAGCAGGAGAAGCAAATGAAATGAAGCCATATATAACATGGTGTCTAAAGGTACTTTTGAGATACAGGATGTAGTAACCTGCCCCACTACAGCCAGGAGATAAAAGGAGTGTGCAAATGGCAGAGCCTTCACTGTTCAACACGTTACTGATCCTGGGCAGAAGTACACACTAATAAAACAATCTACAATCTTCCTTAGCTACCCATCTGTTTCTGAAGTGTCAGAGCTCTGCGATCCTGCTGCTTCATAAGAGTTTAGAAACAGTTTATTGGAGAGGTAAAAAAAGGCATGTTAAAGGGCCCAAGGAGGAAAAGAGACCCCATGGGCTTTTCTTTCCTTAATTCCTCAATTTTGACATGAAAAAGCCCAGCTTTCTGCTGGCCTGCATGATCACTGGTACGTCAGCAAAGCAGCTATAAATTGCACCAAATCTGCACAAAGTTTGAGCAGGTAGCACTGGCTACACAGGTACAACAGCATGAAGGTAACACATTATTACTTCTTGCTCCCTATTGATTCATTATAAAAAATAAAAAAGTCACACAACAGCCCATAGGAAACAGGACTGCTTCTATTTCACAGGGCTATATTCAAAATGACCCAAGCTCCTGCTGGCCTAGAATGAAGGACTTGAATTTTAACTCCCTCATGCAGCATTGTAATTACATGCAAGTATGGAGCCTTCAACATCTGTTTCCTTTTCTCCATGTTTCCCTCAGTACTGGGTGTTACTGCAGTGAAGTCAGCAGGGAGGCCTGCTGGCATTATGTTAGTCTGTTAATTTTCTATAGAGGAGCACTGGAGCATTTGTTCAGACAACAAGTTCAATCTCTCATGCTCAGTGAATACATGAACAAGCAAAGATCTTGCTCCTCTGATGTTTAATCAGCCCTCTCAAATTTCATGGATCAGCTGTAAATAGGAAGCTCTCCCTCCAGTGAGCGGGTTTTGTTGTTGGTCTCCAAACAGTTAAAATATAAGAGAAAGAAAGTTCTTCCTTGTACCATGACAGGAAAACCACAGAATGGAAAACTTCCGCTTAACTTTGAAAGACAGGAAACGGCTGGTGTTGGAAAGGGAACAGGTAGAGGAGTGAGCCAGGGGATATCTGTGGAAAACCAGCTATTCCCCAGATACTTCTCCTTCAGCTCTGTGTTCTTTTGGGGGATGGAGTTCCAGGCTGACCCCCACGCTCCAAACCCTTTATACACTTTCCAAGCACCCACCCCAGTTCTCTACTTCCCGCCTCCTCTGACACAGCTATAAATATCCTGCCTGCCTTTCATAGGTCCAGAGAAATGCACATTGCAGATAAAACGGATCTGAGGTGACAGTATGAAAGCATTTTTAGACCAGCTCTTGTGAAGTGAGTGACTTTTGGGTCCTCTGCTTTATCTTGTGAAGTGTGAGGTTGCCAAGTCCCCTGCTTTAAATTTCTCGAAGAGTGAAACATCCTCCTTGTTTATCATGCTCACCTCTGGATTCAGATGCATGGGTCTGTTTCTAAGGAAATTATTTCCTCCAATAAATAATGCACTGCATAAGGCACAGAACAGAAAGCTGAAAGGATTCTGGCATTTGGCAGAATGTGGGGTGGGGAAAAGATGGAACTAGTTGAGAGACCACACTGCATGCAAAAGTATAGCGCTTGCAATACTGAATATCTTAAATGCTTTGGTGAGGTGGATCAGTCCAAGAGGAAATAAAAGAGCAAAGTGCTCCCTGGGGCACTTAACTAGCCATCATGTACAGTACTTCAATAGCCACAAAATACCCAGCCCTCCCTTAGCATCCTGCAGGGCAAAAATCACAAACGCAGAGAAGCGTGGGAAGACAAGAGCTGCAGTTCCTGTGCAGGAACTTCAGTATTGCAAAGGATTGTGCTGGGGTGGGGGCGGGATGAGTTCTTAAGCCCTTTGTTTAACTTTTTTAAATATGAAGAGCAGCACCTGTCCTTTTTTTTTGTTGTTGTTCCCCAAGGGGGTTGGGGATTAAGGATTTAGTTGGTTATTTCCTTAGAGGATCAAGATTAAAAAAAGAGACTTCAATAAGTCTCTTTCCATCTTCTCTAGAGACAGTGTATTTTCAATAGAATTAAGCAGCTATCCTGCTTTCCCCCACTGTGTAACAGTTTGCAGCTTTACAGAGAAGGAGAGAAAGAGAAGATTTTATTATATCAGCTAGAACTTCTAGGTGTACTTTAGGAGACTCCAAGTTATCACAGGAAGGTTTTAAGGCATTCAGAGAGAAGCTCAACTGGATCAGCTGGCAAATAGCCAGTGACCCTTACCAGTATTTTGCCTTTAACACCTTTACTTTGGGACAAGCACGCTGCAGCAGAACCTGTGACAGTGAGTGATTTGCATCATCCAGTGAGGCTGGAGTCCTGGTACTGATAAAATATACCTCCCAGAAGTGTGATGTGGGATACTCTGACTTTCCCAAAGCTCCCCTCTCAGGCTGTCATCTTAATTCCTTGTTATTAGAGATTGATTCAATCCATGAAGTTTTAAGTTCATTCCGAAACTCTTTAGAGGCATACTTCAACTCTGGAGTATTTTTTTCTTTATCAGGATGAGTGTCTAATCTCCCTCCCACGTGCATTTGAAATTATCCTGAGCTATCTCTCGGGTTTGCCAGTGTATTCTGTTTTCCTCTTTTTCTGTTTGACTGGGAGACCCATGGGGTGGGAAGCAGGTTCTCGCCAGCCTTTATTCCAGTGGTGTGGTTAAACTGACTGAAGAAATGGTGTAGATTGAGAGCATCAGACCACACCTGCCTGGTGTATTTGGCTGTATGGGAAACAAAGCTTTCACTAGGACCGGAAAGTTTTCAAGCCAATAGGTTCCTTCCTGTCAGTGCAACATCTCATGTTTGTTCCTGCATGCCCTTCTCTCACAATCCGATTTCCTCTAGTACTAATGGCTGTTGGAAGAGCTGGGTAAAGGAAAGCACCGGGTCTTTCTTTCCCTCTTGTGTCAGAAACTGCTTTCCTGTTTGTCCTTTATGCAGCATGGCAGCTTGGGCTATTGACGTAAACTTTGTTGTTTGTGCTGTTCAAAGCTCTCCTGTTCTGAATCTGACATTGCCTGCTCACATCCTGACTGCTGTTTTGACATAATGAAAGAGAGAGGACAGAACAGGATTCTAGGGTGGTAGCTGTCTTGGCACACCCAGGGATTCACATCTTTGTTCAATATTTGTTCATCAAACTGTCCTAAGGTCAGCCAGCATATGGCAGGGCTCCTCCAGTGCGTACTCCTCAATATACATGTGGACCAACAAGGAAAGGCAGACCCAAGTTGTTAATGAAATACTGTTGTGGTACTTCGAGGAAGCATCACTAGGTTCACTGTTGAAAAATATGGGAAAGGCAGCTTTGGTTCAAAAAAAATATCCAGGTCCTGAATGGAAAGGAAAGAATTTAGAGAAGTTTTCTGAGAGGAGCAGCTTAACCCACTTGGTTCCTTTTTCTGATGAAATGCACCAGAGTTTTCAGTACCTCATCTTAACTTGGGCAATTAGAACAAAATGCTGATGTATGTCATTTCCACACTGAAATTTGGACTGTGTCTCTTTATGCTACTTTTTTTCCTCGTGTGAACATCTCTGCTAGAGTTGCTGCAACATGCAGTGTTGTCATAAACATACTGAAATATAATAATGTGGAAAATCATTGTACACCGGGATCAACGGGTGTTATATAAAATAAAATAAATCTTGTTTCTGTATTCCCAGGGTATTTTCCCTTGCCAAAGACCAGGCACTGAATGGAACTATACACTCATGAGCTAGCTACATGTTTGCCTGCCAGTTTAATAGGAAGAGTAAGCAGGATCTGTTTTTACCCAGAAAAACAAAAGTATGTTTCGGTGAGATTTCTCTATAATGATGGTGGTTTTAGATCCATTTTGAGTTTAGAATATATAGGCAGGAAAGCTGACAGAACCAGGCAATGACAATCTGCTTTCTGTAGAAGCAGTAATGTTTCAGCTATTCAAGATTATATTTCTTCTCTGCCCTGTTTGGAAGGTGGCAGGGGAATCCTTAATTGTCCTGCTGGGTTTCCTTAAAATCCCTTAACAGAAAATGTTACTGCAATCTGAGGCAAGGAGAATGTAATCTGTGGCTGTTTTGCATAGTTGGATAATTTGTTGTTTTTGTTTTTAAGCCAATTCATGACTCTCTGAGGCTAACACTGCTCCAAATCTTATTAATAGCAGCCCTTGACATTTCAGAGGTTTTATCTTTTCATTATTACTCATACATGCTCATTTCTGAATTTGCTAATGTGCACTTGCACTTCCTCAGCTTCCACCTTGTGGAAGGAAGCCGTGGAAGGAAACTGTGTGCACCGACAGCATGGTTTTGTTAACCGGGGTTCTGCCTATCCCACCGAGGGTTAGAAGTGAGCATGAAACTATACATTGGTAAGCCACACCTCTGTTTTTTCTCAGGGGAAAAAAGCTCTGTAACTATTCTTAGCTGGTATATTACGTGTGAAATGAACCAATTCCAAGGGGATGAACAACTGCTATTCAGAGGGCGTACCTTTATGCTTTCATCTTCTCCTCAGAGCTACAACAGGGTTCAGTGTTCTTGACTCCAAGTGTGTCCTTTGGGGTGGGGGAGAATCAGAGCCCGGGCAAGGCTGCCAAAGCCCAGGCTCAGACGTGTGCCTCGTGTGCCTGTGTGTACATCTTGCAGTTCGGTGATGACCCCGGTGACTTCTTGAACTTTTAATGACAATGCAGCTGTCTGTTCATGGTGCTAATTAACCCAAAATCGGATTCCTCCCCCCTCCCTCGTTATCCATTTCGCGAATGAGATGTGAAAACAAGAAGACGACTTTTCCCGTGCCCTTAGGGCTGTCTGAGCCTGGCAGCAGTGACCCTGCCTGAGTCGAAGTGAAAGAGCCGCTGCCCAATGGCCCATGCGCCTTTTTAATGGGTTATTAAGATTCCACCTTCTCCCCCTCCCTCCGCTCCTGTAACAATTTGGAGCGATATGGCACTTAGGGGAAAACAGCTGCAGAAATAACTTCTCTTTTGGAAAGCCAGAGACAGCTGTTCTGTTCCTAAGTCTAGGGATTCCTCCACTACTTATTTAGGGCCTGATCCCACTCCAGTTAAAATCAGAAGAAAGTTTCCAACTGGGTTCAGCAGGCAGTTGAAGGAAGCAGCTTCAGGAAGCAGCCTGCAATCAAACAATACAGCTTCAAAAAGTTGGAAACAGCCAGAAAGGAAAAAGAGAGTAGGAAGGCATTTGTTACAGAGTTGACTTTCTGACTTGCCTGCAGACTCAGAGTACAGCAGGCCAATGTTTTACTTGGGGAACAGGTTAAATTAGTGTTTGTGGTATCCTAAGTTGCTTTAAAAAAATAGCTCTTGTAGGTCTACCTTCATTTACGGTCTGCAGTGTGGACAGACTTTTACTGGCACAGTGAATTAAAGGACTGATCTCTGATGTTGAATGCTGATTTTAGTTTAGATACTCTGAGATTGTGGGGGATAATGGCTTACTTCTTGAAATTATGCAAGTTCTCAGCACCTGCGGCTCTCATTGGTATGCATTTACTTGCCACGTCTGAAAAATGAGGAGAAAATGGAATCACTCTTGCTTCTGCTATTAGAGATTGTTGTTGTCATCTGATTTATGTAGTGAAAGGGAAGGCTAGAAAGTTGCTGAGGAGGGTCACAGTTTCTGCTTCATAGAGAATTTTGAAATGGTGGAAGTTTATTCCATCTGAAATGTGAGGGAAAATTTTAATATTGGAGTTTTTGGTATGGCATTTTCTGGGAAAAGTGATTCAGATATATCTGAATCTAATGTTTTGAAGGATTAATTTAAAAAGTCCAGTTTGAATAAAGGTTTCATTTCATGTCAACATTAAGAATTCAAGTACAGTTGAAGAGAATTGCTGATGCAGGTTAAAAATAGGTCAATCTTTTCTGAGAAAAAAAAATTGAAAAAACCAATTTTGCAGAAGTTGATACTTTCCTTAGAAATCTGCGACTTAAGTAAAGCCATGATCCCTGACAGGAAAAAGCCTTTCCAAAAATATCCCTGATGGCTTAACAGTAACAGCCTCCCCTTCTGGAAGTGATGATTTTGACCAGGCTACGTGCTACCTCTCAAGCTGGGAGAGATTCCAGTTCATTAGTCCTTTTAGGCTTCTAGTTAGCTTTTTCTGAATGCTGAGAATTCCCTTTAAAACACAAATCTAGCTTTTCCTGAATGCTGCAAATTTCTTTTACCACACAAACCTAGATTCCCTTTGCTCGCTGCAGTCCTTGTCAATGGGCTGTTTGCCTTGGGTTTGCTGCATTAATGAACAAACAAGTTTGCTTTGTGATTGTGTTGCTGCCAGTGGACTGAGACGAGGTATTTCCCCTTGTAGTTCTGTTAGTTCCCTCCCTGTCAATGTTCAAACAAGCTTACACCTGTGTTCCAGGTGCGAGCTTAACTCCAGCCCTGAAAAGCTGGCTCTTGGGAGCATGGTTCATTACTTTGCCAAAATGGTCCTGTTACAGCAATGTCTGAGGAGACCGAGACAGGCAGGAAACAGTCAGGCTCGGTGGATACCCTGGAAATGATTACCCTTCTCTGTAAACATTCAGCACTGCAGTATCCAGAGAACTTCTGCCTCCCAAGCAGTTAATGGGCCTTAGAGCATTCAAAAATAGCCATCACTGTGCCAGGGCAGCTGTGAAATGATTATCCAACCATATCTTGTGACCTTTAGGTTTTTTCTAAAAAGTTACAAGGACACCTAAGAAGTGATATGGAAATGCAAGCTTGCCTCCCTCAAACTGGAAATCTATGGAAGTTTTTAGTAAGAATGCTGTCAGAAGCTGTCAAACTCCAGTAGCACAGATGAGCTAAGTGACTGGTACATTCACTTCAGAGTGACTCTCCATCAGATTTATATGGTGAGCATTTCCATTTAAAAGCCACTTATTATCAGCACTAAGAATAAAACAACATGGGGTAGGCTTTAATTTGTATAAATACTTGTTGTGCCAAAAAAAAATTAAAAAAAAAAAAAAAAGAAGTCAATGATTGGTGGTAGACAGGCACTATTAACCATTCAGTGTGTTATCTGTGCTTACACAAGTCTGGCTAAGAATCATAACTGATTAATATGTCACTGCTAGCACCAAAGATGTATATAAGCATCCAAGTAATGATACACCACTTCTGGAAATCCATTTTGATTATTAACCACTGTGGTCTACTGGAATTCTGATGAAAATTCTGATGAAAAGTATGTGCGGAGAAAGTTTGTGTAGTAGAAGAATGAGATGCAGTTTCCATGGAACACCTTGGGCTAGTCTGTCAGTAGGGCAGTCAGGGGTTTGAGCAAACTGAAGAAGGAAGGTGTCTGGTCACTGGCTTTTCTGCTGTCAGTGCACTGTGTCATTGCACAGGGAGAATCCTGTCTTCAGAGCCAGAGGATGCACGGTGTGCAGTATTTGTGTTGCTCATGTAAAGAATTGGTGGAGTTTTTTGTTGGGATTTTGTTTGTTTTTTGTTGGTTGGTTTTGTTTAACCCGATTTCTACAACAAATCAACACTGAGTTCTTCAGGCCTTTTAAGGTCAAAAATGAAGGATGATGCTTTGGAATGCAGTTATGACAGGACACTCACAACATGGACTTATGGAAAGTTCTGGACAGGTGGGCAGTGGTGTTGTCCTCACCTTGACCTGTAAGCTGCTGGGAACTGTGGTATGTGAGGCTCACTCGGGACTCAGGGAGGTTTCCTACTTGATTTAATGAACAGTGAATCAGGATCTGAGTGCTACACCTAAGGCTTTATGTGGTGCTCAGACTGCAGGGTAAAATTCTTCATGTACCTAAGATCAGGTACATGGTAATAATTACTGTGATTACATAACAGACATTAATAAAATGCGCAATTAGTAAATTCCTTAAGCACTGTGATATAACAAGAACTGTGTCATGGGCATGTCCAATACATGGGAACAGTCTGGAGATGCTGGCAGCTTCAGAACAGTTGATGATATCTCAAGAATGGTGGGCAAAGATACTCTTTTCACCGGGGAAATTATTTGAATGCAGGTTTAATTCCAGGGTCTGGCAGACCAAATACTAGGTCCTGTCAGGCCCGGTGTGAATAGCGGCAGCAGAGCAGTAGGCCTGACCTGGTTAAATATGTGTACCTCTCTGGTGTGGTCAGCTGCTTAGCCTGTAAGTTTAGTGCAAGTTTTGTAATGCAGGAAGGAATTTGCAGGCCCACCCAGTACCCTTGAAATCTATACATGTTCCCAAACAGTTCTTCCTCTCTAGCTCCTACGTGCAAAATTGAGCATAAACCATGTGATCAGCCATCCTTGCAGAACGCTGGCACCCGTCCCAGATGGGCAAGGTGCTGAAGCAAGGAGAGTCCTCTGAAGTAAGCTGATGAAGCAGGGAGTGTCCAGGCCTGTGGCTTTTGATAATCCCTCTTTTGAAAGGTTTACATGGGCTGTCAGAGATGCCCTATTTCTAATGCACAGATGAAAACTGCTTTCAGATGTTCTCTTGAGCAGAACTGTCTCTCCTCCTCTTCCTCCTTTTGAACTGTTTGGATCTGGTGCCCAGTAGGTTTGTCGATTGCGCAGTGGGTTAAGAAAGACTAAAAAATTGGCAGATTTGACTAAATTTTTTTTCGATTGCATCCTTAAAAAATAAAGGATGATGAATTTATGATGCTTGTTAAACATGGTTGTTCTACCTCAAGGGAAATCTAGCACTAAGGAGCAAAGACATACCAGTTCCATTTTGTCTGGTTTTGCAGAAGTCTCGTTATTATTCGAAATGCCAAGTAACATCTACTAGGTTCAAGCCCTGGGCATTTACTGGTCAAGTGCTGGATCAGAACATTTTCCCTCACCTCCTCTTTGATGTATGTGAGCGTCTCTTGGCTGCTTAGTGGAGACAGTGGGTTTGTTCTGAAACCTGATATCAAGCTGCAACACAATAGCCCACAGAAGAAATGACCATAGCCCAGTAAAGGAACTTATCTACGACTTGGCAGGCTGGCGACTTCCCTTTCTCAGCAGAGATGAAACTTCCTGGGAAATTTATAGTAAATTAAAAGAAAAAAATAAACATCAGAAGGGTGTGTCTACACTGCCTCTTCAACCTGAAATCTCATTATGTACCCATTCTGATGTGCACCAGAAAGCAACGTCATTTCAGGACTGTATGACCCTCGTTTAGTTTCAGCAGTACTTTGTTCTTTAACGAGTGCCCGTGATCTCAGGAGAGAAAAAGTCTGTTCCATGTGAATCAGAATGGCATTTCTGTGATTGTAGTTGGTTCTTGAAAATATCACTTGATCCATTTTAATCACTTTAGCACTCGTTCTTGATGTTTATCATCATGATCTGTGGAAATGGAAGATCAGTCTCACTTACAGCGGTGTCTAAATCACAGGCAAAGGACGTGTTTTCTCCTTGCAGAGGCTGCTCCCCTAACTGTACTCTTTAGGCAATTCATCTCTCATCATGTGCTCCAATTTGCTTTCCATGTTACTGCTCACTTGATGGGTTGGGAAACAATCAATGCCAGATGCACATTCCTTTCAGGCAGTAAAATGCTCCTGCAGCAGTAAGTTATGTGCACCAGCTTCTTGTTTCATTAAAATCGCATATGGTTTCCATTTGCCCCTAATTGGTCTCACATCAGCTCTGCCATATTCTCTGAGTGGAAAGCTTAGACCTGTGGCTCCTTTGAACAATTCCAAAGAACTGTGGGAAACCAGAGCCTTGTCTCAGCCTGGCTTCCCCTGGTCTTCTATGTACTGTGTCAAGAAGTACTTGATCTGGAAGAGAAGGCTGAACTAAATCTTATTCTATTGCACCAATTGTATGTAGATAAAAGGAAACGGAAAAGGTGTTTTGAGCCCAGTATTGCTCTGAGTCATGTGCTTGTTATTTTTATCCACTGTTGTAAGCTGGCTTTGGAAGAGCTTTTGTGTGTTGGTTTTGACAACCATCTTTCCAACACTGCTAACCTTGGCTGAAAGCATTTCTCCCTTTGGCAGTTGTTAGAGACACAGAATGAGGCAAAATGCACTCTGCTGAAAATACTCCTTGGAGAGACATGCAAGATGCCTCTCCTGTGCTCTGTACTTGAGGCACTCCCTTCTCCTCCCTCTGCTTTTATCATTTTTCCTTCCCTTTTCTCTGATTCTTGCCTATTGCCTTTTGCCTGAATCCAGCTTCCAGTGACAAGTCAAAAAATATACGTGGAAAGCAAAAAAGCCTGCCAAAAGAGAGACAGAGAAATTTCTAATTGGCAAGAATGACCTTGTTTTCTCTTTTTATTTTACCAGAGGGTTCTCAATGCTGTAGGCACGCTCATTACATAGTCTGCAATGTCTCTGCTTAGATCTATAGCAAACCTAGAACGTTTTGTTGATGCAAGCTGTGAGACTAACCCAGCAATGCATGTAACTTCAGTAACTCAGCTCTGTGCCTGATCTAGCTAATCTCTTACATCTACCTGCCTTCACTGAGTTCAGTAGGTGTAATATCTGGTAACAACAGACAGTGGGTTTTTTTTCTTCTTTTCTTCCTTTAGGCTCGCTGTGTTTTTCATGAAGTGTTCCCTGAAGCTAATTTTTACACGTACTAACGTCCACCTGTGGATCTAAGAGATTCTGCTTGGATCTTCTGAATGGATATAAATGCATTTTAGATCCATCCATTCTTCCTTCTCCATTCAACCTTCCCTCTATCTTCCCAACAGTGTGTATGCTGGGGAAGCAGAGGAGCTAACATCAGGACTTAAATGCAGGGGCAGTGCTGGGTAGTTGCAGAGTCTTTGACTAAGTTGCATATAGGAACCTGAAAGGAATGTCCAGAAGAGAATTTACAGGTTCTCATTTAATAGACATTTCTTGTTTCTCTCTGATTCTAATGTATTTCAAAAGGTGCCTGGACTTCCGTAGGATCAGATTTACCATGTAGGGAGGGAGAAAATTGCTTGGTACAGCTGCCATTACAAAGGTTGTGTCCAGTGAATTAGCTACAGGTGAAATGCCAAGCACTAACCAAGTTCTGCTTGGTTGTTTTATGCAACCTTGTTCCTTCAATTTATGGTCCTGTTGGGAGGATTACCTTCCTCCCAAGCAGAGCCCTTCTAGAACAGTTTATACTTTTTCAGGTGATGGAAGGTCCAACACAATCAGTCCTGTATGAAAAAGTTGTATCACTCCTTATTTTGCAGTGTTAGAAATCAAGCAGCACAGCATGTTGTGCAAACAGACTCTCGGGGGCAAGGAAATCTGCAGGGATGGGAAATGTGGTTAATATTTAGCAAGAGTGATTGTGATCAGCTGTTTTATATGGAGCTTAGGCCTGGGCAAACCCATTTAATTGCCTTCTACTTTCTTTGGGGCAGCCTTCAAACAGACTTGGGGAAGATTTTTTGGATCTTTGAAACAAAGGCCGAAAGTGAATGTCTTAATCCTGCTTAGAACAGGGGAAGGAAAGTTATCCATGTCTTGCTTTCCTGTTTTTATTTAGACTTTCATTGTTAGTTACCAACAGACTTGCTGATGTAAACACACATCCTTTGCAATGTGATATGTGGCAACTGACTGGCAGAGGTGAAAGGTGCTGAAGAGGTGTTCTTTCTGTGTTAGTGTTCCTGAGAGCACTTTGAAAGGATGAGAAGTTGAGATATGGAGGGCCAATAATGGGAACTAGATTGTTGGTCAGGGTATGAGAGGAAGGCAACCAGCAGTGAGTGAATCTCTTAACTTCACTACTTTTTTTTTTTCCTGGATGTTCTTTGGTGATGCCCAAAGATTTGACACAGCTGGATTTGACTTCTTCAAAGACAAAGCAAAAGGGGTTTGTTTTGCCTTTTTTTGGCTTTGGATGAAGGCCATGATGGAATGAGGCAAAAGAAAGCTCCTCTGCGGTATTTTTTCAGTCTTCTTGTGCTTTGCAAGATGCCTTCAAATTCAACACTCTTGATTTGCGAAAGAATTCTGTTTTGGTTATGGAGGACGAGGCAACATTCAATACAAACAGATCATCAAACTGGCTTTTTCCCCTCTTCCTAAATCCCCTGCTGTAATCAGTATTTCCCTCTCCACTCTGCTTTCCTATGGAAGCGGAAGAATGGGTGAAGGGCTGCTATCTCTTCCCCCTCCTAAAGCAGGCACCAGCCACTTGCTGCTCATACAAGCCCGCAGCCACCAGGCAATTTAAGAGAGCCTCCCAAGAGGCTGCACACAGTCGGGCCATGCTTCCAGCTCCAAGGACACAATCCACCTTTGGATATGGGCCTCTGGTTTTAGGGCAGCCAGGAGTGTTGGTAGTAACTGCTAACAGATCGGACAGGGGAATGGGAAAAGGAATTCATCTTGTGAGAGTGAGCAGGGGAGATAACAATTTCATCTTACAGCACCATCAGCACCAGTACTAGAAAATCTATGTGTAAAAGCATCCTGCCTTGATCACATTAGGGGACACCCCCATAAATGATCCTAGTATTTCAGTAGTGTGCTAGGTATACTCAGGAGTCTAAAACATACCAGCTGCCTTAGCCCTGTGTGATGTGAGCATGTACCAGCAGAGAAAGGAGTTCTTGTGAGGAAAATCGAATGAGAGAGCTGCTAGTAAAGCTGGTAAAAAGGTCTCAGTAAATTGCTTTTGGTAGCAAACCCTTGTATAGCCTTTCGAGGAATAAAATGGCAACCACCCACTTTGGCATGTCACGTGTCTGGTGTTAAAGCAGTGTTTTTAAGTGTCGGGGTAGTCGGTGGCCTCAGGACAGAAGGAGGCTTTTCTTCAGCCTCCCAGTCACATTGCTGCTTCCTATATATTTTATTTAGCCACTATTTGGATGTCAGAGAATGGCCTGGGAGAATAACTTGTCCCGTGTGTCTCCATTAGTAAACAGCGAGTCCTCCACATCCTTCACTCACTTAAATGCAGTGAGCATGCTTTCAGCCAAAGCTCTCACTTAAAATTACTCATATTGCACACCAATAAAATAAATCCTTGAAACAATAATGAGAAGTGTAGCAGTTGTTACCCTCCTGAGCCGTTCATGGTAATTGGTCACAAGGGAAATGGGTTTGGAGCAAATCCTGGTCTCTGAAGGGTGTGCCTCCATTTAAAATGCTGTTTATGGATGACAACCAGCCCACTTGCATGAAAGCATCTGGTTCTCATGGTGCAGTTGAGCAAGCAGCTGGGATTGGTGGCGTTAGCCTGGGCCTGTACTGCTGCCCTCCCATCAGGGGAAGGAAAGATTTGGGACAGAGTCACCATCTAGTGGCTGGTCCCGATAAAGGACACGGGCTGGATTGAACCAGGACATTTGGTGTTGCTTGTCAGTTGGGAAAAGAGCTACCACACATGTAGTAGTTACTGTGGGCCTGGATGGAATCACTTGGTAGCTACAAGTCTTTTCACAGTGTCGTTTTNACCACACATGTAGTAGTTACTGTGTGCTACAAGTCTTTTCACAGTGTTGTTTCCTCAGCTTGGCAAGTGCATGTCTTAATCTCTCATTGCCTGTTTTTCCTGCTCCTTGACTCATAAAAAGAATGCCTTCTGCCATCTCAGATGTAAGGTCAATGTCCTTTTCTGCTTTATACCTTGTCTTTAGGCCTGTTCTCCCTTGAATCCTTGAGAAAATGGCCACAGAATAAGTTAAGAGTGCTTGAGTTAGATATGTATACATACAGGCAAGTAAAAGGTCACTTTTTCCTGTATGCCCATTCTGATTTGTTTGCCTTTATAGGACCTTAACCAGTGACAGTTGGAAAAGATGTAGGTGATTTTTGCCTGTATCTGTGTGTATTCTTGCACCTGCAGGCAGTTTGTACCACACTAGACATGCCAGGGAAACACAAACCAGTAGCTGCTGGTGCTATACTACTCCTGGCAAATCAGAGCCATCTCTCTTTTTCTACCAAGCTAGTTTACATTTTAAAAAACCCAAACAAAAAACACAAAAAAGGCAGGGGAAAGAGATAAATACACTAATAATTTGTGATACATTCTTAGATGGATTTCTTGAATACTCAAACACAGCAGGTGGGGTTTTTTTTGTTTTGTTTTGTCTTGTTTTCTTTAGAGTATCAACTAAAAGCCTGTTTTCCTTCCTTTCATGAGGGGATGTTTCCTCCCTCAATTTTTTAATCATGTCAAATGTTGAAAAGAAGTACATAGGTTTTTTTCCTCTTTGTATCATGGCATGGCTGCCATGCTTATCTTACCAAGATTTATATCCTTGTCTAATTTAACTTTTTATAAATAATTACAAATCACTCATGAGACCTTGCCAACTGCTCCAGTCCCACAAAGTGACCTGACCTGAAACCCTAAAGTACTGAGAAACATTCATCTTGGAGTATTTTCATAGGCAGTGCTTCAAAGGAGTTGTGGTTTAAAAATATGCAGCTATTTTGGTGACCACTTGTGTGGGATAAAGTTTCCCATCAGTAATAGCAGGACTGTAATAGAGCTTCAAGGAGAAGGGAGGAGCTCAGGAGTGCCATCACAGCACCTTTTGCCTCATTCTACTCAAGAAGTAGGAGTCTGCAGCAGTACACAGACTTCATTAGCTTAACACGGACTGAATTTGCAACAGAAATGCTGTAAATTTCAGATAATTTGCAGAGGGTGAAAAGCTCCTCTGGCAAGCATGCTCAGCCAGGAGCAATGTTCTTTATTTTCTGGCCAGGTGCAAAGAGTGGCCCAGCCACATAACTGGGGAGGGGTGGTTTGAAGGAACTATAAAGATGGGGACTGGGAAACACGTGGGTGCAGATGTGCGGCTTGGAGCTCTGCTCTGAGCAAGGTGTACAACTGACTCTTACTTGTGGAGCCTTTGTGTTGAAGCTACACATGCAAGTGCAACCTCTGAGCAGAGCTCTGAGCAGTTCTGTCCATCCAGCATTGCTGTCCCGTGCCTCAGAGGCATCTCGTCCTCAAGGAAGGGAATTTAACCCCACAAATTACAGGTGATAGACTGGGAGTATCCTCTGCTACTTGGCTAACAGCTTGATTTTTCCTTTAATATGGGAAAAATTATGCAGGGTGGATTCTTTTTCAATTTCTCGCTCTTCAGTAAAGAAAAGAACTTAGAAACATTACCACTGGGGTGATAAAGGCAACTTCTCTGAAAAACAGAGGGCTTGACCCTCTGACAAAAGGCATGAAGTGACAGCCCACACTAAGGTTTGTCATGGCTTTTTAAGGTGAATTTGCTAGGATGGTTGTTCTTCTCCAACTGTATTGGGGAACAATTATAGGAAAATACAGCCCCTTCTACTTTTTTGTAAGGGTATTATTGGATTGGGATGCTTTTATGTCCTAGTGGAGATACGCATTTTGAATATTTGGTGAAGCTGTTGATTAGTTCATAAATCAAAGCTTCTGTCTGAAATGGCTGTGGTACATTAACTAGAAGTCAAAGACCTGACAAGCTAGGAGTGAAATACATGGGGGGGAAAAAAAAAGGTTTTTTAGGTATTTTTGTCAGCAACTGAGAATGTGCTTGTGATCTTATATGCTAACTGTGTTCTGGTTTGAAGCCCTACCCTTTTGTAATACCACCTTTTATTATAATGCTTATCATTGTCAATAAGATGCAAGATTTTTTTTTGTTGGTTTTAGATGTGTTGGGCAAACACTAGTTTTTTTCAATTTCAGTGTATCAGCAGATGAAGATAAGACTTTTGACACTCTCTGCTATAGATGCCAGTGTTAGTGAGCTGTCCTTCACAAAGCCTTAAGGAACTGTGTTCTTTCTCACTGACCCTTGGGCAGTCTGGTTTCTGTATCTTTGCTGGTGATTGGGGGCAGCAAGTAGAGGAAGATAGTTCTTTAAAGATATTTGCAGTCCTCAAGCACACACTTCAATATAGCTACTAAAGTTTGAAGATGAGAGTTAACTCATTGGTTTACTCACTCATTGGAAGTCAGAACAACTTGTTAAATAGAAGAATCAACCAAACTGCTGTTACTGCCATTGGGAAATAGAAGTTTTTTTAAAAAATAATTGAAGTTTTACACTCAATGAATGATGGTTTTGTTGGTTCTTTGAATCAAAGCCAGGACTGTCTTACCTAGTTTAAAATTTCTTTGACAAGTCTGGCTGAAGCCCAGGATATAAATCAGAGCAGAGTGGATTTGTCTGCATTTCACACCACCCTCATGGAACAAAGTCAAGGAACTAGTGTGTAAAACCAGACCTATCTGTTCCTTTAAATCTATTCTGATTATTCTGAAAGCTGGGACAAGCTTTTTGCCTCCTTAGATGGACCTAGGTAGTGAAAAGAACCTTAGTCTTCTCTTTTGCCCATTCCTTTCAGTGGCTTCTACAGATTTAAAACCTAAATAAGCTAAGATGCAACAAGATGCTTGTTTAAAGTCCTTTATATGCAGCAAAGTGTATCCCTGAACTTTGTTGCTGCTGTTAGATAGTGCTGTAATTCAAGTAACTCAGTGTGTTTTCCTACTTCTACCTCTTTGTCTCCTTTCTATGCCTCCCTGCATTTTTTTT
>VWZN01004070.1:1181018-1191729 GCA_013396955.1 Regulus satrapa | reverse complement strand
TCTGGCATTTATTATTATTTTTTTTTTTTTTTTTTTTTTTTTTTTTTTCCCCAGAAGCTCTGAGTGGCAATGCAGCACAAAACACATTGAAAGTCTATTGGATTTTCCTGTGATTTAGACTTGGAGCACTTCTCAGAAGTTCTCTTCCCTGTGACTACTCCTAAATTATGGGTTGGAGAAGAGAGGGAGAGTAGGGTGCTTCATGACACCCGTTACAGGATCAGGTGGTGGTTCAGAAAGTTGTTCCTTTTGGCAAAATATGGGTTTGGGCTTTGGGCCCAGTGGAACGATCTCTGTTTGAGTTGTGCATGGCTGACAAAATCTGTGAGGGTCACTGAGGGCAGAATGGAGCCACCCTCAGTGTTTGCATTGTTTGGAGTTGGCATTGCAGGATGTGGCCCTCCTCAGGCTCAAGGTGACTTGGCAAAGCCGGCGTCTCTTTGAGCTGCAGCCATTTCTCACAGCTATGGAGGGCTAAACAAAAATGCCCCTTGATGCAGTAAAGTGTTGATTTGAATTTTCATTAAACTGCAGCTCTGCATATTTTACCTGTCACTGATTCATTTAGCTAGCTGAGACATCACAGTATTGCACTCAAATTATTGTGAAAATATTTGCATTCTAATACTATGAGGACTTGTGTCCCTACGTAGGATATAATGTAGCTATGTGCTTTGTAAACAACAAAACAGCAGATGCATTACCAGAAAGTGAAGCATATTTCCACTTTGTTTTGCAGATAGTAAAATATTTCTGAGATGCAGACAGCTAGACTGGCAGGGGTGGAGATTTGATGGCAAATCTTTGCCCTTGCTGTGCAAAGAAACAGTTAAGGCTTTTCAAAATGTGGAGCCTAAAGGAGGGGGAAGAATCCAGTGAAAATACATTTCTTTTGGGAAGCTTCTTTTTTGTTTCTGTGGTTGCTATCAGGGACTTGCATTTCTTGGGCTTGTGCTTGCATTAAGGACCTGCCTGAAGGCACTCCTGAAGTGGAAGCCATTACATGGATTGAACAGGCTCTAAATCAGACTCAAAGACTTCTTCCTTTCTGTAAGCTCTCCTTTCTTCTGACTTGCTAAATCATTTCTGCCTGCCAGTAGACATGGCCAGGATTACACACACACCGCTTGCCACCATGCTTTAGACACACCAACGTTATTAAAATATTATTAAAATTTTAAAGAGCATAGCTAATTTCTAGACTGAAGCTGTTCAGTTTCTTATTTATGCATATTTTCCCCCCTTACTTGCTGGAGAGTGTTTTCCTCTTTAAAAATGATAAAAGTATATATTGAAGGTTTGGGAAAGATTAGATTCTATTTGACTTTTCCGAAATGGACAGGGTAGAGAGTAGGAGGCAATCTGTGCATGGAGTTTCCTTAAATAAAATCCTCTTGTGGGAGGCTTCTACCTCCCCTGTATAGGAAAAAAATGCCATTTTGAAGTCTAAATTTCCCATGCTTTGAAGAGTTCCATGACCCTTTAGATAGGACTATGCTAAAATCTAAATCTATCATTGTATCCCATTTATACTTGTCAGAGTGAAATGCTACCTCACAGTGATGGGAAACACACTGTTGTGTTTTTACAGTAAGGACTGTTGGAAATAAAGGCCTCCATGAGAACAAGCTTCTGTCCTTGCAGGTGTCTCTGAAAATACTGCTTACTTACAATGTGCTTTATAGCTTAGAAGGAAAGAAGAGAATTTAGAGAACTGCAAAAAGCTTTTGTCTTTTTTTTTTGGAATAAGTGACTTTTGGGGCTACCAGTCTTGAGAAAAAAAATCTAAAAGCCCACTAAACATTTGCTGCTGTTTTGCTTGTACTGGCTTCTCCTTCTCTCTGACACTGTCCTTCCTTCATAGAGCCACTCTGCTGTTCCTGATAGTCATGGAAACTTGGGGAGAGAACCAAACCCATGTGAAAAATCTTGTCCAGAAGGAATGTATTTGTTGCTAAATTTTCTAGCACTGTTTACAGTTTTCTTCCATGTTATTTATAAATTTTATATTCAGTGAATGTATATTGTCTTTTAAGGTAATGTTGCATAATGTTCACTTTTTATAGTGTCCTTTTATTCTAAACAGTAAAGTGGTTTTATTTCTATCACAGACATTCTGTCTCTGCTTCACTTATATTAGATTCTGTCAACTTCAACTGTACACAAATGGATTTGCAACTGGATTTATTAATTTCCTTCCCCTTCCTGATACCCTTTTATTGGTCACAAAGCAGATATTCCACCGGTGGTAATTCTTGCACTTTGGCAAATATCCCTTCAGGAATCCCTCCACTTTTTAACGGGTTGTTGTCTCTAAGAATTGTTACTGTGGTGATAAGCCCAGGACAGGTGACAAATCCATTTAGAAGTTAATGGCTCCCAGTTGTTGATTGGCCATAGGAGGTCAGTGCAGAGCAAGGCAGTCATCAGGGCTGGCTGTAGCGCCTGTAGATCCTTGGAAGAACACTTGCCAGATTGCTCTTATTTCCAGAAAACTGATCCTTATGGGAAGGTCTGAAAGGTGCAGGCCCATGGCAAAGGGAAGAGAGGTTCATCTTTTCTGCTGTGAAATGTCAGAATTTTGTGTCCTCTCTTTAGGCTTGCTGTTTAAGGCTGATTCAAAGTGCTCTGTTCTCATGAGAAAGAAGCTTCAGAAAAAACATTTTCAGATAAGCTCATATGCTCACAAAAATGAGCCTACTGTTAGAAACTTCCTATATCTCCCTTTTTTCTTTTGGAAAATCTAGTCTCAACAGAGATAAAAGAATGAAAGAGATCTTTGAATCTGTTCTCTGCTTAATCCAAAGGTTTAGAAAGTAGACTGGAAAATTTTGGATATAGAAGGATGAGAACTTCCTATGTTAGAACTTGAGAAAGTGTTTAAAGTGTTTCACACTGCAAAACCATAATACTCATTATAGACACTTCCAGGGGGTCACCCATCAAAGGACCACAGTGAGTTTTATGAGTGTTCACTGGTACAGCTTGGAAATGCCTCCAGGAGAGGGAATAGTGGTAAAAGGGGATTGGTATATTCCTATCTGACAGATTCAGAAGCTGATGCACAGTGGGCAAGCAACTTCCACAGGTGTTTGGTAATGACAGTGATGCAGCTTGCTTGGTGTAAGCACTTGACCTCTCACTCTCACAGCCCAGGATGCCGTGAAGATGCTCTCAGGAAATATATTTATAAATTGTGTAAATTCATTCCGTGAGGGAGACCGCCTCCCCTCACTTGGGAAAGGCTGACCTTGGAACCTGAGGCTGCCCAAGTGGATTGTTGCTTCTGTAAATTGTTGGAAAGTGACTGATTTAAACTAGATTACTCAGGCTTGCATGTCAGCAGTAGTGTTTGTGTTCATATGAGATGACCTACAGTTTAAAAGGCTTCCTGTACCCTTTTGGAAGTAATAGGGGCTCCAAGTAGGTTATAAAGTTATAAAGATGGAAAATAAGTGAAACAAAGCTACTTTGCTGGTACCAAATACATCTACATCTGAGGAATCAAGAATTAGGTAGCCAGGCAAGAAAATTGTGCTAAAAGTCTTCAAAAAATATCATTCCTGAATGGTGGTCCAAGTCACAACTGTCCTGAAGCATTATTTATGTCACAAAACCTTCTTCATAAATCATTAGGAATTAAATGCAACAGATATGCAACTAATTAATCTTATAAGTGTGCAAAAAACTATCACATTGTTTAAGGACTATCCATTTCTTTATATCTTAAATGACAATACAACTTCATGACTGTACTTACCTCCATGATGTGCCTGTGAAGCACGGAACTGCCGTAGTCTACACAGCACAGAGAGCAGAGTATTGGAACAGAGAAGCGAAGGACTGGCATTTCAAAATATTTGAGTACCTAACAGGCAGCAGTGGGATTTTTCACGAGAAACTAGGTGTTCATGTGCCTTACACCCTGTTCTGTGTTGTGGCTGGCCCAAAGTGTTGCAACAAGCGTGAGAAAGATGGGTGAGTATATTTTTGAGCCTTAGTTTGACATCTCAACAACCCTCATGTTCAGGCTGGCAATGCTGCTGGAGTTCACAGTCACGCCTGGGAAATGAGCTCAGCCAGCTAGTGGTCACACAGGGGGTCATGGTTCATACAGGGTTTCATCAAAGCCTCAGCCACGTAGGAAGAGCTATTAATTCGTGGATGTAAGTTGGGAGCAAAAACTCACAAAGGACTAGTCTTTCTTTTAATGCAGGGAAAACAAGAGCCATGACCAGCTTTAAACAAAGCCCCTCTCTTTGCCATGTTCTCCAGGACTAAAGGCACCTACGCAGATTTCTTTGGAAGGTGCCCTAAGAGTTTGGTACAGTGCCCAGCAGCCACACAGGGCACTGAGTGTGTAGCTGTTGACAGAAAGACCAGACCCCAGAGCACTGTGCAAAGAAAACATGAGAAGCTGAAACAAACTCTTTTAAGAACTCCAAGTTACCCTGAGTACCTTCAGGCTGATAAATGTTTCATGGATGGTGGGCACGTGACAGAGCAGGCAAACTAACATTGTGAAACAAACATCTCTTAGGACCCATGTCCTACATTGCCAGCATATTTTAAACGACTCCAGGAATAGGGAAAATCCACTTTCTCTGAATAAAGTGTTTCTTTGCTCTAAGGGATGAGCTTTTTGTTCACTGTGCTTTATAATGGAGTTCTGCTTCAGTTTTGAGCCTTTGAGCATCTTTGTATATTTTTTTCAGGGTCCTTACATGACCTAGGGGAAGGCTGGGCAGGAAAGGAAAGAGGTTCCCAAGCAGTGCCGTTTGCATAGCACTTTTTTGCTAGTATTTTTCTTTATGTAAAAATTTACACTCTTACCAGCGTTCCTGCCACCATCTCCTGTGCCCAACTTAAATCTGTTGTTTCTACCCCATCCATAGTGTCATCAGAAACAAGCAAAGTTACTCACCATCTGCTTATGGCTTGGGAAGAACGTTTGCTCCACCAGGGGGAACTTCTCAGGGCCCAGCGAGTTGAAGATTTTAATGAGCTGAGAGAACTTGGGGTGAGGGATGGGGAACAAAAAACAGACATAGTGGATGTCAGTGACTTATTGTGCAACAGGCAAGTGCTAGCAAAATGTTCTGATAGTGGTGAAAGAGGTGAGAGAAACGTTATTCATGTCTTTCCCACCTTGCTTTCTTGACCTGGGAACAGCAAGAAAATATGAGGCTGTATTTATCCATGGCCAAGCCAGCCTATGTACACAAACCTTGGACTAAGGGAGCATAGAAGGGATTAAAGAGCCAGAAGGAAATCAGTTTGCATTTTGCTTACAGATCTACTATGAACAAGGCTTGCATTCCAAATGCAGCTGGGGAGAGGAACCTTTCTTAGTAGAGGACAGAGCCAGGAAATCAGTGCTACATTCCCATCAGAGACCAAATACTCCAAAGCTGTCCCTTGCATCTCTTCCCCACAGCCAAATCCAAGCAAGGCACTTTGTGCTGGAGGGCAGGAGAGTTGCTAAGGGACAGCCATTACTAGAGGGCTTGAGTGCCAGACCAAAGGAGTAGGAGCCCACTGTTAATCATAACTGACATTTATTGAGAACCAAGGGCCCCTCAACAGCCCTTCAGCAATGGCAGGAGAGAGGGGGCTTCATCTGCCTGTCCCTGTGTCCCTTTTACCATGAGGTCTGAGGGAGGCACCAGTCTGTGAGGGCAGTATCTAGAGAGCAGAACATCACATCCGTGGGGACAGTAACCACTCTGGCATTTCACACACAAGGAGAAAGGAACATTTGTCATTGTCCCCACCCATCAGCATGAACTTCACCATCAACACCACTATCATCACCATCACAAACCCTTTTATCATTCAGGGTGGTGCCCAACCAGCTCCCCAGTTGTAGGACTGAGTTTTGATTTCTATTCAGGTTCCAAAACCCCAACAGAAGCATAACACATCACAGCAAATTCCTGCTCCGCTTCAGCCATCTGTGAAGCAAGCAGACTACTCTGTATGTTGTCTGCAGCCTCCCTGTTCGATCCATCATTCATCACCCAGAGAAAAAATCAAAACTATAAGAGAGAAACCTAATAACCATGACAGACAGTGTCTCTGAAGCAGGTTTAATATCCCAAAGACAGTAAGAGGTGATGCATACCCCAGAATGTCAGGAGGAGCTTAGACACAGCCCTGCTACCACAGACAGCGCTGAACTGTCACAGCTGTTGGTGAGGTGGTTGGGCTGGCAGCTGGGTGTGAGAATTAAATGTTTGGGGATTGGCTCCTGCTGAGCTGGTAGATAGCTGAGTTCTCCATTGAGTCCTATTCACAAAGCAGTTTATAAATTGAATTCAGTTTCCAAGCCCCCCAGAATTTGGTAAAATCAAGTTAATTAATAGAGGTCTCCACCCTGGGCTGGGTAAGGACAGATTTTAAATCCTTTGCATGACTTTCTCAAGTTGCCCATCAAAGGTAGGGATGTATTAATCTTGAAAGAGATCCCTGTGTCACCTGAGGGAAGTAACACAGTTTAAGGGAAGGAAACAGACATCTAGGGAAGACGAGAAAGAAAAGCAAGTTCCCTTTCTTCCCAATAGCATTAGCTGTTTAATCTTGCATGTTCTGAGCACATCTGGGCAACAGCTGGAGCCAGTAAAGGCACAAAATCACACCACCAAGGTTACATCGAAGATAGAGAGAACCACTGAGGATGTTTTCTGCTGAGTAGTCCTGTTAAGGCTCCTCTCCTGGTTGCTGGGCTAGTCTAAGCAAAAGAATTGCTGCATGAGACGTTGAAACTTCATTTGCTGGTGGAGAAGAAATACCCCTTTGAGAGTTAAATCTTGGCATGCAGTCACTGTGCAAAAAAAATAGGCTGCAAGGTGTGTGCCAGACCCAGGCCAAATGCTGAAGGGGCAACTGCCAGCAGATTTGCAGACAAATGCAAAGAATCCTTTTCCTAATCTCGTAATTCAAAACACAGCATTTAAAGAGAATCCAGAAAACATCAAGAGGAGGCATATCCCATCACTAACACCACCACCCTCACATGCATCAGCAGATAAGAGAAAAAACTCCCAACGTAGAGTAATTATTGTTGGAGAGTATTGATGTTGTGGAAGGAGGACAGCTTGCTTCTCTTAACTACTTGCACTAGCCCTGCACATTCTAGAAAAGAAAAATAAAGCCCTGTTTTGACTAGCAAGGTGAGCAAACAGGGCTTAAAAGTTAAACACAATAAGGCAGAGACAGGGAGAGAAGGAAAAACACTCTGGCTGAGAACAGCCCTGCCTCTTGCTGTGTGTGCACGCAGCCCTGGTGAACTATGGACACCGTGATGTTGAGGCAATGTGCATTTATCCTGGGAAAACAGCTCAAACAAAATAACTGGAACAACTGTGTAGTTGATAGACAATGTTCTGACTTGTTCCTTTTGAAGCATACAGCTCTTGGCTGTTGCTGAAATAGCCAGTGTTTCAGATGAGAGATTCAGACATCTGGGAGCCTCGTCACTGGGCCAAGCCAGCAAAAAGGTCTGACTTTGGTATTGCCCCTCATGGGACAATTCCCTCCNTTTTTTTTTTTTTTTACCAGTTGTTAGGGACAGGATGTTGACAAAGAAACTCCCACATGATGTGGTGCAGCAGCCTCTGAGATACCTGATAACAGAGCTCAAGTAACATCTCCCCAAGCAGATGGGTAGGAACGTTGCTGTCAGCAGCTCTGCTAGATATGACCACACCTTCTGCCTGCTGGCAGCAGCTCTTGCTTTCTGTTGTTCCACTGGTTTTAGTGAGATTGCATCCAGACCACAGATAACACACGGGGTAAGGCAATGTGGCACAGCCTGGTTTTAGGTACCTGGAATATGTAGGCAAGGGAAATGTCTTGGCCTGACTGTTTGGAGATCAGAGTTACATGCAGGGAGTCTTTACAGAGAAATAAAAAAGATCCGTTCAGAGGACTTTAAGGCCTTCAGTGTATTTTGAAAGTGCCTAGGCCGTCAGGGAGGCTTTATCTCTGGACAGTCAACAACAATTTGGCTAGGAGTCCCTGGACTCAGGAGGTGACTGTCAGATAAACTTAATTGTTCCTGCTGCCTTACAGATGCAGAGGTTGATTTGCAGTTACAGACATTATCTGCATGCAGATAGTCTCAGCATTCCTCCCACTGTATTTTGGATTGCAACTTAGAATCCTAACACAGAAATTATTATTGGTGGTTGAAGCATTGTGTTTAGTGTGCCAGTAGTATTATTTCTCAGTAGTTCTGGGACCATCTTAAAACTTAGATTTCTTAGATGTTTCTCTCAGGGTGTGAGACCCCCAGAATACCTTTTTCTTTTCCCTCAGAAACATCTAATTCAAACTGTGCCTGTTTTAATCTTTGAAGAAGTTTGTGTATTGTAGAACTGGAAACCTGGCAAATGTCATTAAAAATGGGACTGAATGTCTGAGTAAACTCAAACCCAAACTCAGCTGATTGTAATTAGAGTTGCTGAGAATAAAACATGGTTGCAAACTGCCAAGGAAAAACAGTCTCAATTTCATCCCCCTCCACAAAATCATAAACATTTCTATGAAATGGAACCATTTTTGGAGAAAATAAAAAAAAATGAGAGTGAAAAGCACATTTCCCAAGGGTATTTAATTTCATTTCTTCATGCATCTCAACTGTTTTCTAGATCCAAAACGTTTCCAGTAATCTTTGTTATGCAGATCCCTTATTTCAATATGCCTATTTTGCAATCAAAGTGGAACGTGCACTGAAGTGTCCCTATCTCTCACTTCCCAGCTACCACAAAACCAGAGTTTTCTGATTCTGCTGCCAGTGAAGCTTTTTGCCCTCAAATGCCTCACTGCAATGTCTACATGAGCTTAAATACCATCTGAGCATTGCTCATTTAATGCAATCTTAGACTGCTGAGCAGTACTGGTTTGGGGGTGATGTGTGTGCAGGGGCAGCAAGGAAAGGAGGCATTCTGAAAATCCGTTTAAATTGTTTGCAAGTGGTTTCCTTGACTCCTCTGGGAAGGCTGTCTGTGCCAGCTGTATTCCTAGTGAGGAAAGCATGGCACAACCAGATCCAGAGTAGCTAGAGCCAAGCGGCTGGCAGAGCCAAGTTCTCTCACACTGCCTTTCCAGCACTGTTTTTTAAATTTTTCTTTCTTAAAAAAAAAAAAAANTAAATTTTTTTTTTTTAAAAAAAAAAAAAAAAAAAAAAGTGCAAAGTTTATTTGCTTTCTTTTATTTTAATTTAATGCTGGCTGTTTCTTTTTTATTTTAAAAAATGCCTAAAAGCAGGCCTTTCACATCTTAAGGCCCCTTCACACCATCAGAGACGTAATTACAAGGTATGAGTTGCAAAGTGTCAACTGAACCCCAGCTGACTCAGCCCCAAAATCAGAGGGAATGGGCCACATGACTGTCAGCAAAAGGCAGTGTAAATGGGGAGGCTTTTTGTCTGGTCAGCAGGGCCAATGAACTTGTGTGTAGGACCAACTGTCAGAAAGAACGTGAAGGTGTGGTACAGAGCCTGGAATGAAAAATCAAATGGAAACTGAGGTCAAATGTCATTAACCATCTATACACTGATGGCAAAGGGAGATTGTTCTCACTACCCTGATTATTGCATGACAACATTTTTGGAAACAATGAGATCCTTCTTTTGATCTCAACAAACCCCACAAATGTTGTTAAAAGGGGTGAAAATTGAAAAGACTCAGTTTATTACACTGGTACCATTTTAATAAGAAATTACTTAAATCAAAGACTGCCCAATCATGCAAATAAAAGTCTGAGTCACTACAGACCTCATCTGGACTTGAGCTACCAACTAACACACTGAGGACCACTAGGATATTTACTTCAAGGAAAAAACAACAATAAAACCCCACTTAATTAGGTGATGAGGAAGATAGTTATCATTTGCTATAAACATTCCATCTTACCCCAAGCTCAATTTGTACAATGAGTAAGAGAATTCCTGAAAGTGCATCTAAAAGTTTTTTATGGTTTCATATTGGAAAGTCACATCTCCTTCTCACATCTGTATTGCTGTATTTTCCTGCTTCAAACCTAGAAAAATGCAGGGAAATTTCCATTCTGGAAGCATCAATGATCAGAGAAGACATTTTGGGATTAAACTGCTTGGAAAATCCATATGCCAACTCCAAAAGGGTATCAGGATCTGACTTCCTCCTGTAGGTACTGCCATGGTCAGCCTTACTCTTGTGGCTCATGGCAAACTTATCTCTCCAGGTCTTGTTTCTGCAGCTTCAGCTGCCTTGGAGCTGGTCATAGAAATGGTCTGGGGACTTATTACATACTTTGATCTGGGGCTGAAAAAAGCCAGGGATAATATTTTTCAAGGTTTTCTGAGATTCTCATGTGAACTTGACAAAATTTAAAGAATGGGTGAAGGGATCTCCCAATGCAAAATATCAAAACATTGCCCTGTCCACATCAGGAGCTGACTCAGCCTAAGTCTTTGCAAGGTGCAGTGCTTCTGGCTCAATGCACTAACACTTCATAATAATACTGCATTTCATTCTGGGACTGTTGAAAAACTCTACATGTGTGGTGGTTTGACCCTGACTGGTCTGACTTTCTCTACCTCCCAGCCAATGGTGCAGGAGAATTGGGAATGGTGGTTTTGGTCTTCATCACATGTTGTCTCTACTGAGCCTTCCTTCCTTCCTTCCTTCCTTCCTTCCTTCCTTCCTTCCTTCCTTCCTTCCGCACC
>VWZN01004070.1:1038588-1180987 GCA_013396955.1 Regulus satrapa | reverse complement strand
CTCTTCCCTCTCTCCTTCCCCACCTTCCCTCCCTCCAGGGGAGGACTCCTCACACTCTTCCCCTGCTCCAGCATGGAATTCCTCTGAGGGGAATGGGAGACAGTCCTTCATGGACTCTCATGGGTTGTTCCCATGCCTTACAAGAAGTCCAGGTGTTGCTGCACTGTCAGCCATTGGTGATCCCTTAGAGTCTGGGACAAGGGAATCATCTGCTCCAGGTGAAGAAATAACACCTTGATACAACTAGAGGCTGATAAGGAAGTAGTGCTGGTAGGATTTCCCCCCTCAAGAACTCCCACCTGGATTCCTCAGGTTGTTTAGATTTTCACCTAAGGAGACCGACTCCTTTGAAGCCCCTGGAAGGTGAGCTTGCCATCCTATGGGTAGCAGAGACCTACTTTGCAGTGCGGGCATGCAGGAGAGCTGGATCACCACTTACCACCCAGGGCTTGCTGCAGAAGTTGTAGATGGAGTAGAGGGAGTTGACCGTGTGGATGCCGCCGTACTGGAGGCCGATGATGAGGCTGCGGAAGTCTTCCCCCAGTGCCATGCTGTAGGCGTGCTGCCGGATCAGGACAAAGTCTGGCTTGAAGGACCTGGAAGAGACAAGGAGAGTGGTGGTTTACTTTCATACGCTCCAGAAGCACTTCTAACCACTCCTTGTTTTCCTTTCCATCCTTCCCCTTTCTTTTCACTAACACATGTTATTCTTCTCTGGGCCTCTCATGGTGTATTGCTTGTGTTAGAATGTAACAAACCCAACAAAACCCCCTAGACATTGGAAAAAGGAAAAAAAAAAATCCAACGTAGCTGCAAGTGTGAGATCATAGAAACAGGCCAAACAGATTTTCTGCAGTTTCCATGTCACTCAGGCATGCACAGGAACAAGCCATGAGCAGAGCCAAGGGTCATAAATTCACTGGTGGGGGGATTCTCTTTTCTTTCTAAAAGCTTGGCCGTACTTGGCAAGCCCATTGCAATGTGCACTGCAGATGAGGGAGCAGGTTTGTTTCCTGATGATTTAGCTCTGTATTGAAGCAATGCCCAGTGGGTGGGAAGATCACAAGGGATTTCAAAAAGCTCTTGTACGCATCCATACATTGACACACATTCCCCCTTTAATCAGTTTGCTACAAGCGCAGCACATCCCAGGCTCCTATGGCTGTGAGTCAACAAGTGAAGGGCAGGCATGGTAATGCAATACATCAAATGAGGAGAGCCCCTCAATCGCTGCTGTGACTCATAGCATGGACTTCCAGAATATTATTTAGCAAGACTCCTATGGTTCAACAGCAGCAGCCCTTGGCTAATGCACAGAAAAGTGAGGCCCTTTCTAGGTAAGCCAACAGGCAATGGATTATCTTCCATTCAGATTTCATTCCTTGCTGACACGCTGTCTTTGGAGCCATTCAAATATATCTGGAAACGGCAGCTGGAAAGAAATGGCTCCCAAAATGGAGCTCAGAAGCTCATTTTCAAAGGAAGGGGCTTTTCCACTGAAAGAAGGGATTATTTTATAACTTAACAGAGGTTGCATCAAGGACATTGAAAACTTTCCATGCTGTATGAAAGATTTTCAGAGAAATGATCTCTATAACAAGGTCCCATTACCTCACTACCCTCAAACATTTTCCTTGCTAAGAGACTATAATTTCTATCCTTTGGATGTATGAGCTGGAAATACTTTGGGTTTATAGCCACTATTTATATTTCCATCATTCTGGCAGGGAAATGTGAGATGGTGACTCTGGGCCAGATTGTGGCAGCAAACACTGTACACAAACTGCAGCACAGCTTTGTTGTTTAAAGCTGTTCATTTTGTTTGTTGGCCTTGGACTTTTGTTATCACCCGCCTGAGACATGGTGAGGAGCATGCTCAGCTTTTGTGATGCAAGAGGCCAAACTTTAGAAATGTTGTGATTCCCTCCCATGGAGTTTTTTGTAAACCTAGGCATGTTCCCTAATGTACTTGGCACCAAAGGTGGTGCTTTCCTCCAGCAGCAAGATGCATAATGAGCATCATGGGGGCTGTACTATCGCTGTGCAGCTGATTTATGGACCCCCCTGTGTCAGTGGGGATGAGGCGAGTGGTGACCCCTGCTGAGAAACAGCAAGTGAATACAAATCTTGGAAAGTCTGAACTGCTCCATTCTGCTGGACTTGCTGTGTAGAAAGTACCCTGGGAGCAGGCACAGGTCCTCAAGAAGGATTAATCAGCTACTTAGGACCAGGGCTCGGTGTCTGTGCTGAGTTACTGAACAGTTGTGGTGCCTGAAGAGGCAGGAGCTCCAGGCGTCTCTCCTCATCCAGCTTTCTGAGAGGGGGAGGACACAGTGGCTGGGAAACTGCCTTCATTGGCTTTACTTTTGCCAGCCAAAAGCTCAGGAAAAAAGCTCTTGCCTTTTCAGATCCTGGCAAAGAAAGAGTTTCTCCACTTAGACAATGGACACAAGAATACAGAATTAATGTAGAAAAGCCTATTCTCAAACCCTGTGTCCTGTAGGAGGGAAGGGCACTCTCTCATGCAGCAGATGAGGAGTGAATCTCTAAAGCGAAGGTGGACACTGAATCCCTGTTTTGAGCTGTGGAACAATGTGAATGTTCCCATGGATACTGAGAACAAGGCAGTGGAGTGCCAGGCCTGGGACTAGCTGAGAATAAACATCAGCTGAAGAGCACCAGAGCCTGAACGGAGAAGCGGAGGCCAGCGGCAAAATGAATAACAATCAATAACATTTCTGTGCAGAAAGCAGGTCCCCAGCCTGCTTTGTGGTAGAGAAGATGATGACAGAAAATCCTGCTGGGAGGTTTCATGCCTTACAGAGAGCTCCTATTTCTTATATAGCATATAGCCATAACTCTGGCTTGCTTCCTGGTCCTTCAGCTTTTCTCACTGAAGCACAGAGAGATTCAAGGGCATGAAGAAAGAGCACAGAAGAATACAGTATTTGCATCAGAAATAGTGTGATCAACACATTAGATTGTCCTCCTATGCTGAGCACTGGTGAGGCTACACCTCAAATCCTGTGTTCAGTGTTGGGTCTCTCATTAAAAGAAAGACCTTGAGGTGCTGGAATGTTGTACTGAGGTGGCGACTGGCCTCTTTTCCCAGGTAACAATGTGCAGGACAAGAGGGACTGGCCTCAGGTTGCACCAGGAGAGGTTTAGTGGATATCAGGAAAAATTTCTTTATGGGGAGGGTTATCAACCTTTGAAACAGTCTGCCCAGGGAAGGGCAATCCCTTGAACTGTTCAAAGAGTGTGTGGGTATGGCACTCAGGGGTGTAATTTAGTGGTGAAAATGGCACTACTCATTAATGGTTGGACAAATGCTCTTAGAGGTCTTTCACAACCAATTCTGTGATTGTCAAAATACTTCCTAATGACCCCTTCCATTGTGTGTAATCATTCGTAGCCGAATGGTGCTTTATACTTCAGCACCATGAGGGTGACAGAGCTTTTTCCCGGTGCTGTTGGAGAAGGATGGGCTCTCCTGCTCTCTTTTTAGAAGACTGACAGTCTTACAAGACACTTTGCCCTTCATGTAAGTAGGGAAAGATGTTCCCAGGACACTGTAGATGATATCCTCACTTCAGGTTCTGGCTACCCTCCATTATTCAAGGAGACTTCATTCAGCTTTCAAACACTTCCCAGTGATCAAGACATTTTGGCTAAGTTCCCTCCCAAAGCCTTTCCTATCTGGCATGACACAGAAAAGAAGAGAACTGCATAATTTAGCAATATGATATAACAAGTTTTGTGTTACTGGCAATTAATGAATCCTTCAGGGAAGTGTCTGAGGAAAAAGTCCAAGCCATAAGAGGTTGCAACTTTTGCCCAATAAGTGCAAAAATCCCTTCAAATATGCAGTGCCTCGGGTGTCTGACACCTAATAGAAAATGGCATTTACAAATAGGAACAAGTTCTTTTTGTGCTTTGCTTGGCTGTTAATAGCATGGTTATTACATTACTGAAAATTAATATGAAATCAATGACATTTCCCCCTTTCCCAGTGTTAGATTTAACATTCCATTTGATGCTTTAGTAAAGTGGAAAATTTGCTAAGGCAAAAATGTCGTTTCAGTCAAAACCTCATGTCATATTTTCCACAGAAAGAAATAAACCCTGCTGAAGTTTTTCGAAGAAAGAAAAATGTGATTGCTTATATAAATAAGATAACACAGAACTCGTTTTAGAAAAAAAAGGAAAGCAACATAGATTGAGCAATAATCTCTCTTTTCTAGGCTGGAGGAGAGAAGCAGGGTTTTTTTTTTTTGAACACTGTAATAGAGAATAGCCAAGTAAAACACATGGGAGGTGTGGGAGATTAGTGCAGCAAAAGCATCAGGAGCCAGGAATCACAGTTGCAGTGGGACCAATACCATTGTAGGCAAATGAGGACACACTGCAAGATGCTCTGATTTGCTTCTCAGCCACAAATCAATGCTCAACTAACCACTGAATCATGTCACACACTCTCTGAACTGTACTCTGGCAGTCTCAAAATTCTGCCATATATTTTATCCCTAAACTCATTGACACTGATAAGGAAAAGCATGTGGTCTCAGACAAAACCTGAAAGTAGTAACAACCACACCTGCCAACACCAACTTGCCTTCAAAATTCTTGTGATCCTAAGCTTTTCCAGGTGATCCAAATACTTCCCAACATCACAGAATAAAGTCACAGAGTAATTTAGCTTGGAAAGGATCTTTGGAACCCATCTGGCCCACCACTATGCTCATGGCAGGGCTAACTTTGAAGTGACATTAGGATGATTGCCATTCCCTGGAAGAAGCCTTAGTAAAAACCCGTGTGGAAAGCAAACAAATTATGGCAGGATTGATTAAAAAGGAAAAAAAAAGCCAATCAAGATTGAAAGAATGTACAAAATTTTTGAATAATTCTTGTATTTAATCCTGGATTAACTAATTATTTAGTGCTCTAGATCCTGGTGGTTTATTCCTTATTGGAAAGAATTACTCTAAATGCAAAAAGGGTTAGGGAGTAACTTAGTATCTGAAATGTTCCCCACCCTGGCCTGCTCAGGGTGACTTTTGCTTTCTGGCAGCTGCCTGCATGCCAAATGTTTTCCCAATAACTGTCAGCATCCTGCCTGCATGTTGGCTGGGCGCCAGCTGCTGGGGAGGTGAAGGGGGACATTATTCATCTGGGACATCAGCAAACCCCAAAGGGAGAAGCAGGCCTCCAAGCAGCTGTTCAGCAGCAGGAGCTGAGGTGGAAGCAATGGAGAATAAATACATAAATAATCACACCCCACTGTCTCTTCTCTTTTGAACTTCCTGCTCAAAAAAAAAAACCAAAAAAAAAACCAAAACAAACCAAAAAACTGACAGGGACAGGCAGGTGAAGAGGAATGAGATATTAGTGAAAAACAATGCTAGATCATCCCCCATATGGGAATAATTTCTCAGTTTTTAAATGTTTACTAGAGGTGTTAAATTGCTTCATATGTAATTGCGGCTTGCCAGGGTTAGACAGTATGCCCTGTTAGACACCTCACCCCAGCTCCTTGTCTCTGCAGGGTATTTCAGTGAGGAAAGTGGTCCTTTGGCACATTGGTCCCTTGCTTAAACTGAATTTTCAAAAGCTTACAGGCTGTTACACACACTTCTCCATTACATTCATGGATTACCATGCTATCGATAGAAAAAATATTGCCCAAATGTTTCTCAGTGTTAAATACATAGCACATATTGTACTCCACCATGTGGCACTTTCTGAGAAACCTGGGAGAACCATGTGCTCAACATATTTTTCCATCTGGCTGCTAGAAACCTAAACTTTCCCTATCAGTTTCTGCCTTTTTTTTTCTTTTTTTTTTCTTTTTTTTTCCTCCTATTTGCAACTTCACAGAAATTGGCAGAAATTTGGTTTGGAAGCAGCAAAGCAAGCAAGCGTGCAAAACAATGCTACCCCACCCCCAACCAACTATACCTAGAAAAAGGCATTCCAAAAAGACCCTAATTAAGTCAAGAGTTGAATTTAAAAAGATGGGGATTAGACAATGGCTGGAGTTTGGCATAAGCTTACTGGAACATGAGAAGCTGGAAAATGACCTACTGCCCACCAACACTTCCTACATCAGTGTCCAGGACAGTAGCTACTCCCATGACCTTCCTGGACATTGTCCCTGTAGAAGAACTACAAGAAACCACCAACTCTTGGGAACAAGAAGTCCTGGAGAGACAAGAAAACATCTTCCTAGCAATGTGCAACTACTGTGTGGTGACCAAGCATGGCCTCTGTAAGACAGAAAATTTCTGTGCCCCTTTCAGGCAGCTGCTTCTCCATGATCTTAGGAGTAAGTGAACCTACTGGGGTGGGAAAAATGCAGTGGGCAGAGGACAGTGTCCTCACTGGGCTTTAAAGAGTCTGGCATCCTGGAGCACACAGATCTTTTTTAGTCAGACTACACATCTCCTGGAGTCTACAAGCTCAGAATAGCAGGGAAATGCCTGCGGGCTGCCCGGTTTCTTCTCTACCTCTCCCATGTAAAAGGATTTGCCTCCTCATGCTGTGACCATACTGCAGCTTGCAGTGTAAAAATATGCTTAAGGGAAAAGCACTTTTGGGGATTTTGGGAATGGTGATTCAACAGGCTGCTGTCCTCTTGTCACAGCACAGTGCATCGTAGAAGCACTGAATCAGCTGGAAGCAACAGGAACGCCAGTGCTAACTACAGGAATGAATGGGTTTGTGTGGACAAACCAGAGAATTCCCTGACCCTGCCACAGCTGTGAGTAGCAAGGGCACATCATCCAGGGTAAGAAGGCTTTCTCTCCAATGGCAAAAGAGGAAGCTCTACAGGGAGACAGGAGATGAGAGCAGTCTGGTGCATGATTAATTTATATCCTTAAAGGTCTGAAATGCTCCCAAATACATTAGTATTCCCCAGGTAAAAGAGCTGTCCAAATTTTCAACTTATCCCTGCCTTATATCTATTGGAATTAATAGCTGAAGTCTTGTGAAGCCCAACAGTCAAGCATTTAATCGAATACAGAACCCGAGATCATAGTTTGGGAGTCTAAATGTTGCTGTCAGAAATAGACACAGTCCAAATTTTGACTTCTACTCAGACACTTCTATAATATCCTGTAAGCATAAATGCACCGCAGAGTGGGTGCAATGCTTACACTGACAGCCTCTTTACTCTGCCAAAATATTGATATGAAGGGCCCTTCAGAGGAATGTGAAAATAAAAATCTCATTCCTCACATCCAGCCCCAGTAAGAGTGACACAGTCCAAGACCTTTCTAGAGTAAATTAGATTCCAGATGGTTCACTCTGTCTCCTTCTGTTTGTGTGTGCAGATCTGTCCGAAAGGAGGTTGTGTATGCACAGAGAGGAGGATGAAGAACCCACCCAAGTGTTTTAAAAGTAGGCATAAGCCCACACTTGTTTTAAACACTCTTTAGTACTCCAGCTATTGCACCCAGAAATGATTCCATTTCTCTGTTGGAAGAGTTGCTATGTCGAAGTTGGTGAGAGATCCTTTGAGATAAATAAACACTACCTCCTGCTCCTCATATTTAACTTTGCAATAAGGAAGCTCTGTTGCCTATTTTTTCCAAATAAGTGCTGGGGTAACAAGGACGAATGTGTGGGAGATTCCCCACTCCACCACTCCTGGCTGAGCCCAGAACTGTTCCTGGTGCCCAGCTCATCCCACCAGTGTCCTCAGTCAGGGCAAGGCTTACAGGGTATACTGACAGAGAAAAGCACTTGCTAGAGATTGCACTGGATACTTCATGGGCAGCTCTCTGGCTACAGGAAATGTGCTGAACAGGCTGATGGAGCCTTTGCAAACCATGATGGAACTGGCACAGAAAACACAGATGCAGTTTTTAAGATTTGTTAGATGATGGCCTCTGTTTCCAGGAGCACATTTCGCTGACGCTGTCTCAAATCCTCCACCAGACCTACAGATGTGCAGAATGTAGTAGCTAAAAAGAGAAGCTGGAGACCCAGAACATTGTTACTGTAAAATTCAATTCTTGGAGCCATGCTTGTTTTAAAACTCAGGCAAGCAAAGTAATGCCTGGCTTCGTAAGTAATGCCTAAGTCTGGTGTCTTATTGTAGCTACTTATTTCAAGATACACAGGCTAGGAGTCATATGTCCACGTCTTTGCTTCCTGTAATTGCCAATAATATTTCTAAAACACCTTTTTTTTCCTTTTTTTTTCTTTTTTTCTTTTAATTTTCCTGAGGCAAGTGGTAAATAGAATGTTTTCAGGACTATTATACCTTCTTATTAGGAAATTTATCTTCCAGATAAAAGAACCACATTGTTTTTCCTGGTGCAGTTCAAATCAGTTGGCATGGGGTGTGAAAGAATGCCCTAATTCCAAGGGGTCAGAAAATACTAAGTGATCAGCAGAAAAAGACTTTGGTTTAAACTTTAAATGTGCCAACTTTAAACTTTACATGTGCCATATGGTACTTACAGTTTAAAGAAAGAACTAGGAGACCTGCTCCAAAATGACAGAATTTAATAGGCTAATAAATTTTTGGATAGCTTATCAGTAAATGTAATGTCAAATTAGAGAGGACAGCACAGTGATTGCCTAATATGAATACAAATATTAATATTAATTTTTGCTCTTAAGAAATTTATTATTTCAGTGATTTTAATCTACAGGTCTATAGTATATTCACTGTCTTTCCATTAAACTGCTACATTCTATTACTGTTCTTTTGAAGAGGAATGGGAAAAAGGCAGGGCTCCTGCAGGGGGAATCCCAAATGTGCTTGTTAGCAAGATGGTGCTGTATTTACCTTCTTATAAATTGTCTGTGATATTTCTATGAGTCTCGGTGTTCAAAAAACTATGATGAGTATTTTATTTCACCATCTAGAAGCATTCTGACTTTTGAGAGAATGTTTTGCTCAATAATTAACAGAGGCTTAATAAGTGATGGAGAAAAGACAGCAGCAGCAGCAGGGCTGGTGCACATGTGTGAGTTGAAAGTGTCTCCCTGTGTCTGGGCACTCTGAAGGGTGTCTGTGGCCAGGCAGGACATGGCTTTGGATGGGATGGTGGGGCTTGAAGGCAGTGGGAAGCAGCTGCACCCATCTGGACGGGTCGAGGTGCCTCTACACAGCTCAGTTCCACAATTTACTTTCTAAAGTGAAGGAGAGTTTTGATTTCTATACCTTCTAGAGTATTGCTAGGAGTGGTCATGAAAATTGGCTGACCTGAGCTCTTAAACTCACTGAGCTGGGCACAACAAGGGCACATCAGCAGAGGCTGTAAACAAATATTTTCTGGCTGCCAGGATTATGTAGCATATACTATATAAATTGCACATCCAGACAAATATGTATTTACCAAATCCACTTCCCACAACACAGATGTGTCCTTAAACATTCAGGAATGAAAACAAACAAACAAACAAATCTGAGCTAATGCCATCCAGAAAACCACGTATTTCACATATAAATATCCATGCAAAAATGGTAGCTGGAATACCTGGGTGCTCACTATGAGCAGAAACATAAACACCATGCCAGACAGAATTTTGTGAAATAAATTTTTTCTTCAGTTTCAGTTTAATAGCTCAAAATCTTTCTGCCAGATGTATGAATGGCTTTGGGAGGAAAGACACAGGAAGGAAAATGAAGATGTGATCAACTTAGGAAATGTATTTTGGGAAACCTTCCAGCATCATGAGCAAGTGAACACAGGAGTGCATTAGCACTGCACACAGCCTGATGAGTGCTCCAGCGGCTGGTTCATGGGACATAATGCTTTGTTTCTCTCAGAAACAGACATTCGTGGGACAGGAGAAAGCAAATGCATGTAACAGACACAACTTTAGAAGTTTTTAGCAGAGGCTTGTGAAATCTTACCAAAGAACAAATGGAGACTTGTGGATGTACTAAGAGAGATGTCAAGACCTGGGATGAATTGATGCTCCACAGTCACAGCTAATTGACAGTGACTTGTTTTGTTTTGCACTGTTTGGACTGGAAATGAGATTTTGAGAAATTAAACTGAGGTCAGCATGCTCAAAATCACAGTTTTTCAGCTGTTCTAATAATCCCTTTCGAAAATATCACTGCATGCTACATTATGTGTCTCTACCTCTAATTTTGAACTAGTTGCAAACAGACAAAAGAATTGATTAAATGCGTCAATAGTATTAAACTCAAAGATGCTGAATACACCAAGAAGTGCAAAGGACAAAAAGCAGCAGGGCGGCTAGAAAAATTAATTTGGAACAGGAATGAGATTTCAACAGAAACAGAGAAAAGCTATTGTATCAAAGATGGAATGTAGAGTTGTAACAACAAGAACCCATAAAGACTGGGAATAATAGGGTGGGAGGTAGCATTGGTGAAGATAAACAGAGGCATCATACACAGATGAGACAATGTACACCATTCTTTACATAGAACTTGTAAAGATGCATCTAACATCAGCTCCAAATTGCTGTCACTCTGGTGCTTGAAAGAAGGGGAGCCATGCTTTTGGGATGTGAATTGGATGTGTGACTGGAGAAGCATCGCTTGGGAAAAGGGTCTGCTCAGTTGCAGTGACTACAATTATGAAGCAATGCTAGTAGGACAGAAATCCCCATCAAACAGAGATAGATAATACCTCTGAGATATGCCACATGGCAAGGCCAGAGCACTGGGAATCTCTAACGAAGAAAAAAGTGGTATTTCAGGAGCAAATCAGGCTACAAGCATCAAGATCAGAGAATCACAGAATATTTTGCATTGGAAGGGACCTTAAAAGTCATCTAGTTCCACCCCCCTTTGTCATGAGCAGGGACACCTTCCACTAGACCAGGTTGCTCAAAGCACTATTTAACACTGAACACTGGCAGGCATGGGCACCCACACCTTCTCTGGGCAGCCTGTGCCTCACAACTCCCACTGTAAAGGATATTTCCCTGGTATATAGCCTAAATCTACCCCCATTCAGTTTAAGGCCATTTTCCCTTGCCCTATCACTACATGCCCTTGTAAAACTCTACTGTAGTTCCCTTTAGGTACTTGAAGGTCCTGTAAGGTCTCTCTGGAGCCTTCCAATTTCTAGGCTGAACTCAACTCTCAGCCTGTCTTCACAGGAGAGGTGTTTCAACCCCCTGATCATCATGGCCCTCCTTTGGACTCACTCTAACAGGTCCACATCCTTCTTACCTTTGGGGTGCCCCAGAGCTGGGTGCAGTGCTCCTGGTGGGGTGTCCCCAGAACAGAGCAAATGGGCAGAATCCTCTCCCTTGCCCTTCTGGCCACGCTTCTTTGGACGCAGCTCAGAATGTGGCTGGTTTTCAGGGCTGTGAGATCCTACTGCTAGCTTATGTCAAGCTTCTCATCCTCCAACACCCCCAAGTCCTTCTTCTCAGGGCTGCTCTTGATCTGGTCATCTGGGCTTAGTGGCTATTGCAAGGGTAGTCCACTGGGATCAGGGCCTAAGACAGGCAGGCTAAGGAATTAGAGCCACTGTTTAAAACGAAGGTTAGAGAAGGAGAGAAAAATCAAGGGACAAGAAGAGTTGTTGTCCCTTCTATTGGGAGTCTGGAGATTAAAAAGAACATGAGAAGGAGGCATTTGCTGTTGCATGAAGGGTCTAGACTGGAAACTATGACTGTATGACATAATGTGCACCTGAGACCTGATACAAACCCACCAGAGTCAGGCCAGTCTTTTCACCACTTCCAAGCATCCTTGATGCTACCAGGGCTGTGCTGCCCTGATTCAGGTATTTGTCACCCCCTGAGGCCAACCTGCTGGCCCCAGCGTTGACCCACAAAGCCCATTTCTTGAGACCAGCTGTTGCTCCTCACCTGACCACCTTGGTGCCGTTCCTCACGACCTGCATGTCTACCATGCAGCCACCCATGACATAAGCAGCCAGGTTCAACTCGGAGAACTCGGCCTGGAGTGGAGCAAAAGGACAAAGTGTTACTCAAGGGTGGCAGAGGCACAAATACACAGACACAGATGCAGGATTTTCTTTGTCTGGAATGTGTCTTTCCTTCTTTTTTTTTTTTCTTTTTTTTTTTTTTTTTCTGTGAGGTAACTGGAGATCCAATTATAGCTGGTTTGCCCTGAGAGACTGCAGAAGTATTTATGGCTCCCACACTTGGAGTGTAAAAGTACACAGGATTAGGCTTATTGCAGTAATAGGTACTGAAGGAATTAGGAATGAGCAGGCTGAAAAAGGCACACAGGATTTAATAATGGCAATAATAATAATAATAATAGTAACAACAACAACAATAATAATAAAAAGAGGTAAGGTCATTTGAATTCAAATTCCAAGTTTCCACTTGGAGACATCCATTTAGAATTATGTATGTGTTTGCTGCCGTGCCACTGGCCAGCTTAAAACCTAATACAAAAGATTTAAACATTTTTGAACCTCATTATGTTGCAGGAAGGTGATAAGAAGAGGTCACCTGATGCGATTTGCTTATTAAGATTTTTATTATTAAAGAGTTAGCAAAGCTGGGTAAGTTATTAACAGAGCTGCTCAATCATTAAAACACTTTCTATTTTAAAAAAAGGCACGACATGCAAGGCTGGAAAGGTTGGCAAGGGATATTTCAGCCATAGGGAGCAAAAGACACAGGGGTGATTATGATAAATATAAATAAACAGGTTTCATTTTTTTGAGGCAGAAAATTTAGTCTTCTCCCTTTGAGCAGTTTTTTTCCCCTTCCTTTTAAGGCATTTTTTCAGACTCAGTCTGATGAAGACTGGGCAGCAGTAATATAATCTTCTATCCAGTAGTTATCTAATACCAGAACACTCAGATGGTGCTGCTAATACTTATGACTTTATTGAGATCCTTGTACTGCTTAATGTTCTTCTGCTACTTCTATTAGTTGGAACCAAAAGATAGTGCCAGGAACAACTTTTATACATTAAAAAAAAAAAAAAAAGAAAAAAAAAGGAGGAAAAAAAACCCAATGTGTTTTGTCCTCATGAACTCATGGAAAAAACTTGCCAATGGAGAGCTAGTGCACCTGTAAAGGCTCAAAGGCCAGACGACAAATGAAAAATAATTTCCAACTTTCCTTTTAAAATCCACATTATTTTATAGCAATTGCTGTGGACTGGTGACCTGATGATGTAATGAGATTTCATGTCTGTGGCCCTGTGTAAACTTTTTAAAGCAACACCCTTACATGATCTTACATCACTGTAACTCCCAATTACAATGAAAGAGAGGGGGAAAATTCATATTGCCAAGGAATAAATTCTGCTTCAAACACAAACACATACACCCACAGACATGCTCACAGGGAGGGATTGGCAGTGGTTCAGATGGCTGCCTGGGTTTTACTCATGAGAGATTGCACTGTGTTGCCTAGGCCACAGCCACTCTTCCTCAGTGACCCTATCAGATCAGAGGTAAGAAAACATGTACCCCTAAAAGGCACCTGGGCTTTCATACATTTGAAAACCCTCAGGAGACCTAGGGAGAGAGGAGTCTGCCTTGGGCAAATTCAGTAGGACAGATGCTTTGGGTACCATCGGTGATCTCCCCAAGGGAGCTTGCTAGTTTTACACATCAGCTCCAGAGGCTCTGTGGACTGGGGAGATGAAAGGATGTTTTTGCCACCTCTGTGTCTCCACACACCTCAGAGACATCCCACTCTGGAAGCAGAGCATTGTGGAGCTAGACTTCCAGCTTCTGTTGCCGAGGAATGCATCATCTGATGTGAGCACCAGCGCAGGAAAGGAAAGTTTTAGGTCTGTGTTTTCATGTTTTTTGTGCTTTACTTCAAAAAAGTTTTTCCAGGATGGTTTTTAATAAAGAGCTTAACACTCCTCTTTGCTGGGGGTGAAAACAGGCCATCTTTATTTGATGAGGGGCACTTGCAGTCTTGACTAAGTTGGTCTGACAGGCGTTTCCCTGAGGCAGTCAGGCCAAACAAAGCTGTGCTCAGACACCTGACCTGTAAACAGGCCTGAGAACCCCCCGAGGTGGTGAGTACTTCATGCCAATCTGCCAGGACCAATTTCAGGCCCTGCTCATGTCAAGAGCCAGAAGAAAAGGAGAAATCCCCTTTGGCAACCATTGTCCAGGGAACACTGGCAAGGAGAGAGAAGTGTAGAGAGGGTCTGAGGGATTCAGCTATCTCACTCCCAAAATGTCCAGATCTACAATCAGAGCTGAGGGACAATCCTGACCTTTGCCTGGCATTCCCTTCTGCTTTAACTAAGTTAAGGAATGTTGCTTCTTTCATGTAGCTGCTTTGTTCCATCCAACAGGCCGCTGCTAGCTGGTGTTTGGAAGAAGGCTGAAACCTTCAGTCAGCAGAAATTGTTTCCTGTTGATTTTCCAGTGCTCCCTGTATTTTTAACTTTGTGGGTTTTGTAGCCCAATGACTTCCCTTGGCTGGGATTTCAGCTCTGAGATCATCTCCAGCCTGAGTTTACCTTGCAGACAAAGAGGTCTTTGAAAGCAGCCCATGCAGATAGAGTGACAGGTAACTATGCATAGAACAGGAGAGCCCAGCTCCCCATGGCCTTGCAGAGTCATTTGCATCAGGAATCGTGGAACAGAAGAAGGCACTGCATTAGCCTGATGGTGCTTTATACTTGCTTTGCAGCAGTGCTGGTGGCTGCAAAAACATTCAGGGTAAGAGCAAACCATGTGTGAGAAATGTGACACAATCTGTCTTGAAGAATAATGTAGTAAGACTGTGGGAGCAGAGGTATTTCATACCTCTGCAAGGCTCAGATATGAGATGATGCCCACAGCTACTTTGATAATATATTTGTCAAAAATGCCTCCTTCAGGCATTAAGAATCAGAAGACTCTCCAAATTGTTTGGACTAAACCTTAAGGTAACTCTCAGTTTCCATCAGTGTCCTCTGTGCGCTAGAGATCTTTTTGGTGAGCTATTTTAGAGTATCTCTTTCTGTTTCCTATATTAAAACAAGGAATATTTTTTGTCATTTTCAATCATGCAATAGTAGAATTGCCTGGTTTGGTAGCTATGCCTGTTAGTGATTTAAGGGAATCACATGTTCAAGGTGTATTTTAAGCATTTTTCATAGAATAATAGAAAGTTGTGTAGGAAGGACTTCAAGACATCACATAGTCTTTTTCTCTTTCCTAAGGCATGGCCAGCTCTGCCTCTGCCATTGTGTGCAGAGACTACATTACCTTCTTCTGCCTTCCATGGACGAGGAACCTCCTCAGGCAGTCTGTACCTTAACAATAATCAAAAATTTTCCCAAAGCCCAATCTAAATCTCTCCCCTTACCTTTTAAGACAGCAAGACAGCAATTCTTTCTTCCTTCCTTTTTTTTTTTTTTTTTTTTTTTATAATTAAAAAAAAAATCTTTTCTAGATGAAACTAGTCTCATTCTTGTATTATTTTCTTGTAGGTGATGTTTTTCAGTTAATTGATCAGAGTTGTTGCTGTCACTGGGATTCTCTCTGGCAGGTCCACAACTTCCTCCATTTGTAAGACTGCCAACCATATGCTTGAGTATGGATTTGTCATACATGCAGCAGTGGGACTGTTTTTTAACTCATATTCTGGCTGAGATCCACTGTAATCCTTGCACTGCTTTGTCTAGGCTACTGACTAGCCTGGTCCGTGCCATGGTTTAGGCACTTGGGATGAGGAATTGCTACTGTATAATCAAATCTAATACATTCCCCTGTGGAGCTTATGCCTTATTTTTTGGTGGATGTTCCAATATGTTCAAGAAAAAGGCCCACATCGGGCTGCATTCCTAAAGCAGCACATTTCACTGCAACCATTACAAGCATCTCAAGGGGAAAGTAAGCAATCCCTCAACCCTGCACAGGCAGAAATGTGGGCAGATATTTTTGATGCCTGTGGAATGAGGGTTGAGGCTACGCATGCATGCAGAATTAGAGATTACCCATCCTCATTCCCCATGCCTCTTCCTGAGACACTTTTCCTTGGGCAGGCACCCCACGTTCCCCACCTGCCCCCAGTACCACGACTGCTCTCTGGGAGAAAAGAATGGAGTCCATCTGTGATGCGAACACTGTGGATCCAGGAGAGCTTCCACAAGTGCTCTTCACAAGTCCTGAAGTTAGGATGCATTCTCCTAGGCTAGAGACAATGCTGGTGCTGAAGGTCCACATGCCTTCACCTGTGTGAACACCTTTTGGTGCATCAGCTCTCATGACATTCAGAATTGTCCATGAGTTTTCATTTCACAAGTTATGTGGCTGCCTGAAAATTTGAGGCTTAGAAAAAGCACATTCCTAAATATTTTGATCCCAGGAAATGGCTCCAAACCATGAACTCCGTAGACTTCTAAAAGCCAATGAATTTTTTTTTTTAAATAGCATTAAGAAAACAATGATTCTAGAGTAATTCTTGCCAGTTCTCCAGGTCCCTTTATTCATGGTGTCTGAATTTGTGCGTGTGGCAAGCTATGAGAACTCTGTTGCTGTTCTTGAACTGCTTTCTGGCATACAGTTGGAAAAAACCTCAAGCCCTAAACATATAATGAACAAAAATTATACCGTTGTTTGACAAGAGGCTGGTTTTCCTTTCATCACACGCAGACCTGTCAGACTCTACCTTTCAAAAGGACCATTTTACGCCACACATGAAAATACCTCTTTAGGGCGGGAAGTACAATGGAATTCATGATTTGTATTACAATTATCTTCTGTGACTGCCAAGTACAACTTTTTTCCTGACGATGCTGCCAGTGGAGTCATAAACTATACCACAAGACTTTTCCAGGAGCATGTACATAGGAGTTCACTGAATAATCATTCCCTGAAAATAAACTGAACAGTGGGAACAAGTGAATGAGCTGTACGAGAAAAATGTGTGTCAGACGGACAGATGGACCCACCTCGCCACAGCAGGAAATGGTGGGAAGGAGACGGGTGAACGAACAACAGGAACAAAAATGTAGATGGACCTTTTGGCTTCATGGCTCCCCTTTCACACTTTTCACCCCACTCCACCACCAGTTAGCCAGAGCCAGGAAAGACGTATCTTACCATATCAAAATTCCTTTGGGAAATATCTGCTTTTTAGCATAAAATAGAGATAGTATTTTTAGACTCATCTGTTCTCTTAAAGCTTAGAGCTTTACCCACACTGAGTAAAACTTAAACCATCAGGATTTTAATCAGAATAGTCCAATAGGTTTTCACTTTTGGATCAGTGTTTCAATCAGCCTCATGAACAATTATCATTGCTACAGAAGTAGAAAAATACCCAAATAAACACAATGTAATCCAAACAACCTCCAAAGAAAAAGGGGCTATGACTCAGAAGAGGGCTTGGAATGGCTTTACACCACCAAAGCCTTTCGCCTCTCTCCCTGCAGCCAGCAGGAAAAAGACAATGACACTGCTTGCCTGGTTTCACCAAATGGTGGAGAAGAATAAATCTTACAGCCTTTAAAGCACATTATAAACATGGTTCAGTGTTACACTGAAGAGCAGAAGAGAAGAAATGAAGGTAGAAACAAAGCCAGGCTTCACATTCATTTCAATGAATGACAGGAGAGTGGTGTACACACCACAGTGTCCCTGCCAGCTCTCTCCTCATGCACTGGCAACAGGTGATGCTCACAGTAACCCTTGTCTCTTCCTGGGGACAACGGATGTGAAGAACTAGGGCCTGGGGTTGCTGTCAAAGTCATGCAATTCACTCAGTGCTAAAGAACCAGAAAAGCCTTATTTGACAGTCCATAACACCTATTTTCATACTAGCTGAGACTTGGAGAAGCAGCTCCCTGAGCAGCAAGACGGCAGTCTCTTCCCTGTGTATTGCGTGGTGTCTGTATGAACTGGATTCACCTCTTGCAGGAAGTTAGTGTCTTGAGGCATCTGCCTGTTTCTCAAGTTCAGCTGAAGTGAGCCAATGCGTTCCACAGAGCTGGGTGTGGGGGACAGACAGAGCAGCACAGCATGATCACATATGTCCTGCAGTCCTCTGAGAAGGAGGGAAGCAGCCTGAGAGCTGCTAGGGGTGCGCAAGCAGATGGGATAAGTGACTTCCCGTTGCTGAGAGAGGGAGAGACACTGCTGCTTTCAGCACCCCTGCTCCATTACAAATAAGTCACGTCATGACTTTCAAAATGTATCACCTACTATCCTGTTCTACTTCCCCCAGAGATTACTAAAATTGATTGCTTAGAAAGAATTAAAATGTAACAGAGATGGGCAAGAAAGAGTAGGACAAAAAGTTCAAACCAACTACTGAACATCCCGGAATAATGGCAAAAGAGTTAGCATGGTAAGTAAAAATAAGGCAGTGGCTTTTCCCCAGTGTGGTTTTCCAAGAGTATTTAACATTTGGATATTTCCTTTCATTGCTTTCTGCCATTCAAACTTTTTTCTTATTTAGCTTTTCAGATCAAAAGTGGTTTTTTCTCCTATAAAATCTAAAAAAAGTTCCTGAGGCAAACTGCATTTCTGGCTGAGTTAATAATGTGTGGTTATCTGAAACAGGATCAAATGGAAAAATGAAGAACTAAATGAACTTACTGAGCAGACCGAAGGGTTCAATAGGTGCCTAAGAATCAAACTCTCTGATGGAGAGTTTATTCAGAATGAACAGCCAGAATAAGGCTTGTGCAGCTTGTCAAAGTCTGTGTGCCATTCATGGGGGTTTATAGGAGTGAAAGCTGGTAAGCTGGGAACTCACAGAGAAAGATGTGCACCATGTTGATGAACGCAGCTATTTTTTTTATTTTTTTTTTTCCCTCTTTCATAAGAAAACTGTGGAAGAACATTCATTTTTCAGGTAGAGAGGGTCAGCATTCAGCTTCAGAGAACCTACTCCCACAACAGTTTAGGCTCGTGGACTTGAGGAAGAAGTGAGGAAGTTAGGAAGTTAGGAAGGCTCCAAACAAATAGGCTAGAAACAGTGAATGAAAACTAAATATCAAGAAATACTGAGCAAGGATGGATGGACAAAATAAGAAGGGAACAAAAAGCCAGAGACTGAATGAAGCAGTGCCTCTCTCTTGACCTTAACAATATGCAAGAAGGGCCTGGGGTCAGATTTAAGGGCTGCCCTTGACAATGCTACTTCTGTGTTTCCCCTGGAGAGACAGTGATCCAGCTGGGAAAATTCATCATCCCCTCTCCTTCTGGGGTCTGAAGGAGTTAAGAGCAGCTCCCTGCCCACTACATGGAGGCTGGGCTGCCTGATCTGGGTGGCAGGGAGGGGAAAAGTGGAAATAGTCAGGATCCTTGATTTCCATTCCTCAGTTCTCCTACCCATGGGGGGCTTTATTCCCTTGGGCAATGCTGTTATCACTGTGAGGGCATTTAATGACAGCTGCAGGGGCCTGGCCACAGTCCTCACCAGTGAAATGGCATTATGGTCTTTGCTTGGAGCAATGCCTCATCTGGAACACGGGTAATCAGCCTATGTGAAGGACTTCAAGAGGTAAATTGGAAAAGCCTCTCTTCAAGAGTCCATGGGGAAATGTGATAAGCTTACCTTGTGATGGGGCCGAGAGTCACAGCTTGATCCCCCAGCAGGGATCAGGAGCCCACTTCTGACCTTCTGCACTCACCAACTGTTAGAAGACAGTTCCTTTAGAAGGACTGCAAGTGCAATGGCATTTGAGGAGGATTATGAGGAGAAAGGCAGAGACTGGAGGTTTAGGAAAGAGTTAACAGGCCATTTTGAAGAGTACCAGGTCTACCTTTGAAGCTGAATCTGCTTTGAGTGATGGAGAGTTGGATGAGAAGCTTGAAGAGAAAACCGAAATTATTTGATTTCATGCTTCTAAGTGAGTAGCATGATTTTTAAAATTTTAAATTTTTCCTGTTCTCTTTTAGGATAAGTGCTAAGGTAGCCAGGGGAAAAAAAAGACTTTGATAAAGAAATTCCAGGAAGAATTATTTTTGCTAATACCACTCAGACTGACAAGTGTGATATCAATAAAAATGAAAAATCTGTCCCAGACACAGTTTGATCAGAACATGTGTGCTCATGAACAGTCATAGACAATAGAAGAGGACCCATTTGAAAAGAGAAGAAACACCTTTTCAAGGGCAATGGGTGCTGAGAAAAACCACTGCATTAGTAATTTTTACATGAACAGGATGCAGAATGCACAGCCTTATAAAACCAGAAAATATCAGGTCATTCAAACAACATTCAGCAACTTTCTCTTTCCACCTAAACATTTTTATAGTTGTAATGAGTACAGAACAAGCCTATGATTTCTTCAGGGTCACCATCTCATCTTTACGTCTCCTTCTTCTTATGCCTGCTTTCAAGTTGGGTGCCTGCAGAGGATGATTATTAAGGCTTCTCTTTTGCCAACAGCATCCAGTCTCAGTCAATATGGGACCTTTTTTGACAGACACTGCACCAACACAGAGCAGGGGACAGACCCCAACATGAAGAGGCTTCAGCTGAAACGGGAGTCTCGTGCCAAGGTCAACAGGAGAAGAGAAAGCGCCCAGTGCTCAGTGGAACACATGAAAAACCAGGTTACGAACCTCATAGCTGTTCCTGGGACAGATTACCTGTCATGGGTTGCAATGCAGGATGTTGCCAAGGGTGTGTATTCTGTCACCATCTTTTGAACCCAGGTGGGGCAGTGTTCTTTATCTTCTCCAAGACCCATCCTTGTCTTCTGTTAATGGGCCATTATGGCTTAGATTGTAATGCACGATTTGACCAGGAATGTGTATTCCCAGGAATAGCATGTAGCCCACATGTAGCCCAGGAGGGGCAGTGTTCTTATCTCTTCCACTCTTCTACCACCCACCCTTGTCCAGGAAGATATAATTCTGTTTATTGGGCCATTGATAAAATTCCAGGAAGATATAATTCGGTTTAATGGGCCATTGATAAAATTACATCATCCCATCGTGAAACGCTCCACCCAAGGGGAGGAACCAGGCATTTCCCCCTGAATAAAAACTGGGATTCAGGACACAAATGGCATCTCCCATTTCCACTGGAACCCCGAGGAAAGAGCAGGCCTTTTCTACACCATCACTGGATGTTTGGAGGAGGACTGCACCCTTCTAGAGGATAACTGCTTCAGCAGAATCTCATCTGTCACTCCAGGAGGACTGCAGCCACCATTTAATCAGAGTGCTACCAACACCCTGACAAACAGGGTGTCAGGTCATATCCTAACGGTCGGGTTTTGTTTGTGTACTACTGTATTTTTTTTCTTATTAAGTTGTAGTTTGTTGTATTTTTTTTTTCTTACCAGTAAAGAACTGTTATTCCTATCCTTATATCTTTGCCTGGGAGCCTCTTATTTTCAAAATTATAATTAGGAGGGAGGGGGTTTCATTTTTTATTCCAAGGGAGGCCCCTGCCTTCCTTAGCAGACTTTTGTCTTTTAAAACCAAGACATTACCTCTCCCTACGCTCATCCATATACATGCCTTAGAGACAAATTCACTTGTCACTGACCTGTTCCACTCGGATATCAAATTCTCCATTCACCTTCTTCCCCTGGAAATATTTGGCCCTGTAGAAGAAACAAGAGATGCAATCATGGTAAATGAGATTTTACATACTACTTTGCTTCCGCATTTCCCTTTTTGCTGAAGGATTTCTATCCAGGTCACAACATGTTTTTCTAATCCCTATCTTCTTTTAGCTTTCTGTTCTCCAGGAGAAACCTGCCAAGCCAGATGAAAACCACATTGGAAAGTTCGTTCAAGGCTTGTTACTTTTTCATTTAATTTTCAAACTGAAAACCAAATGTTCTCCTAATCTTTTTCAGGGAACAACTCTAATCAGTGATTCTTTGCTATATCTCATTTAATACTCAATCTTTAGTCCGTAAAAGGAGAACAACATATGGCACAACATTGGGAACTTCTGATGTTGAGCAAGGAGCTTTATCATCCCAGCTGAAGTACTTGTGAAGCCTGTTCTCATGCTCTCTCTCACTCCAGAGCTGCTTTACATTTCTGTTTCTTTTTGCTGTTGATTTAAGCACACTGTATCTGCATCTCTACAGTGTCACTGATGAAGGATCTCTTCTCCTGAACTGAGAAACTGTGTTTGCTTTGGGGTTGAACACTCCAGTGAGAAGAACTAGCCTTCCACTATCTCTGTTCCTATTTCCTCACTCTATGCAGGCAACAAACTGCTTCTAGAAGGTTGTTCATGCAAGGGGAAGGCTGACAGTAGTGCTGGAGAAGAAAAGAGAGGAAAAGGACAGGCAGTTTTAGAATTTTGTATTCACATTTGTGTACAATGCCCTTTATATTGGCTGGGCAGTGTGAAAATTGCCAGTATAAATTTCCCTGTGAATATTTCTCCCCAATTCTTGCTCTCACCAAAGAAGCTTGACAGAAGAAAATATGAATTTATTTTGTCAGTTCTCCTCCCTTATAAACTTTCAGTAGGCTCCAAAGGGCTCTTCTATTTGGAATGCACTGAAAACAGTTTAGCCCTGCAAGAGCTGTTTCCAGAGACAAACTAACTCTGGGTTCTGTTTCCAATTGGCAAAGACAGGACAGAATAAAGAAGTAAAGGAAAATGAGGGGAAGCTGGCTTTGCTCCCTAATTTATAGTATGACCAAAAAAAAAAGAAAAAAAAAAAAGGCAAAAGCTGGCTCACATTTTTACTATGTGTCTATTTGTTCCAATAAAAAAGGGAGAGACAGTAGGAAGGCAATTTTCCCCACGGCTGAAACATACCAGTTTATAGCTGAATGCTCCCCTCCCCCAGAAATGTGACATGTAAATAAAACAGTTATTTTGTCATTCTGGCTCAAAGTGAAGTCACAATTTTTCATTATAAAAGAAAAATACATCAAAAATGTCAAAAGCTTTCTTCTTAATTCTATCAAGGACATAAGAATGCAGTATCCCACTTCCCTTCCCAGACAGCCCATCCATCAGCATGGTGCAAATAAGACTTCTGCATAGGTGAGGGACAATGTAGCAGCCAGGTGTAACCAAGACCAGGTGACTCAAATAACCCCTGTTTGCTATAAAAAGCAGACCTCTGGCCATTTTTCTTTCCTTTTTGAATTTATGAGCATTGTATGAAAAAAACCCAACTCAGCAGACAAGCTAAGACATCGTGCTTCTAACAATAAACAGGAACTCTAAGTGCACTTAATAATTCCATTAAACTTCTGGAGGCATGGCTCAAGAGGGTCTGGCAACATTCCTCACTCCTAAACATTGGGGATATTGCTGGAACCAGTGACTGCTTAAAACGGCAATAAGATTTCAGAGGGCTCACAGGAACTGGTCTGAATTTTGAGGCACCCTGTTCCCTGGTGCCTCAAAGCTTGTTTTTATTTCCAGCATGCTCATAATATATATTCCTTGCCCACATTTATGAAACACACTTCTCCTTCTATGGCCCCTCCTCTTTGTTGACCAGCTTGTTGCAAACTCCTTGGTGATGCTTTGCTTCAGCTTGTGATGAAGTGTGATTGACCACAGTCCTCAGCCTGGTTCAGATGCAGCATAGAGGCTTCCACTGGCTGGTCCAGGAAATTAGCCTCCACATGGCTACAAAATCATCTTTCTCCCCTCTGGCTAGGCTTGGGGATGGTCACACAGAGGGTGCATCCAGTGTTAGGAGTTGTTGGAGTAGTGCCAGGGACCTCAGCTTAGACACTGCGTGACCCGTCTGTCCTATCCCTCTTTCCACACAGGTTGTCTCGCCCAGTGTCCCTAGAACTTTCCTTTAACAGTACAATATATCACTTTCTTTCCAAGACAGCTCCCCACAAAGCTTAACCTGCTTTGAGTGTCTCTGAGGACTACAGGTGCTAAGCAATTTGCCGCCAAATATTTTGGTCCACCAATCATTTTGACACAGCCCAGGGCAAGAAGAAAACATTTCTTACTGAAACATCTCTGAAATGGATGGAGTGATGTTTTCAATTCTCACCTGGTGCTTTGGAGTCCCTGGGCAGAAGACGCTATCACATTGAAATGAAAATTGGCCTCAGAATCCTCCTGGAGACCCTCAAATTTTAAGCAAGCTGGAATCATTGCTGATGCTGTGGAGTCATCATACCTCTTGTAAGAGAAAGCCTCGTTTGGTCAGTTCTGCACAGTGTCTGAAATGCCTTGCGGTCCTTACAGTGGGCATGAGATAAAGGAAAGGAACACCATCCTGCTGCAGTGGAGATGCATGAGAAGGAGAGATGGATGTCTCCGGCAGTCTCATGGCTGCATAAGACACTTGTGGATGCTCTCTGACCCCAAACCACCTGAACACATATCTTCCAGACCTCTGTCTAGGACTTGACTGCTGCAGAGTCATCCAGGCAGCTTGTAGTGCAGCAGAGGAGCTGTGCCCAAAAGACCAGTCTAAAAACTTTCTGGAAACCTTGGAAGTGTCTCCACTCACCTTCAGCATAGCCAGCTCCCAGTGATGAGAGGAGCAGCTCATGGCCCCAGGAGGGCTCAAGGTCCCCAGCTTGGGACACTGGGCAAGCCACTTGTCACACAGGCCCACCACCTCTCCCTGCAGTGCAGTGCCTGCAGCACTGACCACTGCTTGGCTGGCCACCCCTTTATTTTAAAGCATGTCAGATGTTCAGCTCAGCAGAACACGCAGCTATAATTTGGCTAGGCAGGGTGCAGATGGGCTGGTGTGGTCGCTGTGATCTCAGTGAATTAACATGTAAACATGTTTTGACTGAAGAAAATGGCAGGGCTGTGCTCAAGTGCAGTTCATGGGTGGGATTTATAGAGCTAGGCAGTCCATTTAAATGTGGCCCCATGGACTGGGAGGGAGGAAGCACCGTGATAAACAGCCAAATGTCTGCCCTGGACTGCAGGAAAGAAGCTTGCCTCGAACCCCCCTCCCTTTCTGATTGAGAAGCTGCATTCTCTGGAAAAGGACATGTTTTCTGGGTACAAAGGCATCAAACAAAGGTAACTTCTGCTTTTTGCCTCAGCTCTGGCATGATTACAGGGACATAAAAACTCACTGCCTCTTCTTATGATGTAATCTGGAAGAGATAGAAGTTTATTTTGCAGAGATATTCTGTAAACCAGCCCCAGTCTGCCTCAATTACCATGGTTGGAGGAAGCATATGCAACAATTTTCAGTCAGATATGGACTGCACCTTTAACAGCAGCAGTGAATAATAAATGATCAATTCACCTCCCACTACCTACCTCAGGCTAACTCAGAGATTTTCAGATCTTCCTAGGAGAGACCTCAGAGGAACTGATACAGCAAATATTGGAATGCTGTCTTGGAAACTGGGAAGCCATTCTTCAGACAAACTCATATGCCTGAGCCCAAATCCCCTGTGATGTGAATGAATCCTGACTCACACCTGTATCACTGTTCAACAGGGGCCTTGAGCTACAAACTCAAGAGCTGGCTTGTACTTTCAACCCAAAAAGGGCTCTGCTAACTGAGAGCATGCAAAAGGACACTAGGATATTGTAATGGCAAATTCCTCCAAATCTTCTGAGCTTGTGCCTCTGGGTCAAGCCACAACAAGCAGAGAAAGCCAAGCCAAACTTTGCATGGAAACCACTTCTTATCTGGAGCAGGAAGCAGCCCTTCCTATGCTGGGAAGGGGCCAGAGCAAAACATGATGCAGAGAGGTGGGCAAGGGAGTGGGTGGAAGAAAGAAGGAGAGAAATGGTAAGGAGAGTCTCAGGTAAACAAACCAAAAGGCATCCCTGGGTAAATTCTGGAATTAATGGAATTATTTCCCTGGTATCACATTACATGTATTTCTCTTGAGCCCTTGGGAAAATAAAGCATGTAATTTCTTTCTGGAAAATCCAGGAAAAGGCGAGGCTGAAGCCCCCTGATTTGGGTGTGTGTGCATCTTGGGGAGGCTGGGGAGGTGGTGAGCACTGTATAAAATCCCTGTGTCAAAGGGCCTGGGGGCCCAAGTGATGCACAAGGCACTCACTGTATGTCCACATTGTCTCCTTCATAAAAGGGGCTGGGACTGGGAAAAAGGAGGCAGTTTCCAGGATACTGGCCAGCAGCTGCTGGAATGCCCCGACCCCCCCCGCCCCAGCCCCTACACGCTATAAGGGCAGCAGGGAGGGGAAGGGGGAGGAGAGATGCATTTGTGCCCTTTTTTTTTTCCAAGGGTGAAAATACGGAAAGTTTTCCTTTCAGGACCCAGTTCTCACCCACCACTTTTCCCCACTTTAGAAATTCTCAGCTGAACATAGCAGAGAATTTTGAGATTGTCAACTGCCCTGCTCAGGGCATAGGGCTGGGAAAAATCACTCCATAAATGTGAGGTGTGCAAACTGCTGGAGCTTTTGTCCACATCTCCTTTGGCTCAGAGACTTTTATGTAGTGTTCAGCTCTGAGATGGACTGGTTGGTAATTAATACCTATACTGCAGGAGTACCTAGGGGCAAGGGTGAGGGTGTCAGAATGGGAAATAAGAGTGACAGATGTGTGCTTTGACACCCCAGAAAACAAGGTTTGAATTAAAAGGTAAATGGACCAGAGGCAAGCGCAGAAAGAAAGAAAAGGTGGTACATTGTACATTCCAAGAGGGAAGGACTGATGAGTAAATCTCAGGTTGGTTGTGGGCCAAAAGGTAACTCTAAATACACTGATACTTTGCCAGGAGCTCCACAGAAGTTTCAGCTGCATCCCTGGGGCACAGCAGTGCTCTGACCATCCCTGCTCCTCCTTGGGGCAAGTTCACCTTGCTCTTGGTGCTGTCACCACCTGGCTAGCTGTGGCCACCGAAGGGAGAGCCATATCCGCAGCACTGTAGGTGTGTGCTCAGTGTCCTTGGTGAGGCTCTGGGAACAGGCTTCTTTTGTTGCCTTCTGGGAAGAACCACAAACCCAACCCACTCTGGTTACTGTAAAACCACCCCCAAAGCACTATTAGCTATGGGATCACATCAAGGGAAGGAACGCCTCAGCCGAAGGGGGTTGTGCTGGGCTCTGATGGCAGTGTGGGTTAGGGTTTTTTGGATAAAGGAAGTCCTCCTGGTGAGGTCCTTGATGAGATCTGAGGCCCCACCCTACAAGGCTGGGAGGATTCTCTTGGCTTGAATGCAGATGAGATGGGAAGTTTTGAGGCAGCAAGGGAGAAGGATTTTTAAAATCTTCTTTTGTAAGAGCTCCCTTTCTGAAGGCCTGTTTTCTGGGGAGACCTGGCTTGGCAAGCCACCAGCCGTCACTTTAACAGTCAGAGACACAACCATTCAGGCCACTCGCTCCATTCACGGAATTGTGGAGTCTCACAATAGTGGCCTCCCAGCATCTTCCTGTGCCACCTCCTGCTCATCAAACAGGGGTAATCAAAGCCATCCCCCCACCAAGAGAAGAAGCACTAGTTAGTGCAGTGCTGTTGCTTTTGGGCACAGCTTTTTGTGCTTCTCTGAGCTGTCAGAATAGGAAGGACACTTTGCTGTAGGTCTGGTTCCCCACCCAGGCTGTACTGTGGTCACATTCCTCCTGCCCACAAAGCTGGGGGTAGGAGGGTAGGGGGTAGAGGTGGGGTGCTGCATTAAGTACAACACGAGGCAGCAATTTGATTTTGTGTATTATCAAAATAGTGCATTGCTGGAACATTTCCACATTGCTAAATCCAAATAATATGGCCTGGAGCTGTTTGGGAGTGGTATCGTTTTTTTGTTGAGGATTTTGCAATATTTTTTCCAGCCTACTTCAGCTCTCCTTGAATTTGAGGAACAGTAGAAATGGTCTAACTTGGACCTACCCTGGGGCAGGGCTGTGGACTTTCAGGCAGAAGGAATCTGGCTCACAAACCTTTGAGAAATGTATCTGAGGGCTGGATTTGGTGGAGGTTTTTGTTTGATATGTACAGGACTAGGCAGGACATTCTGAGGTTAAATTCTATGCATTTATAGGAACTCTGGTAAAGTAATTAAGGACCCAGATTTGACTTGCATTAGCATAGTTATAACCTGGTGGGGAATGTTTTCCATATTCCTTGTGTCTATTTTTGTAATGATACTAATCCTTTACATTTCTGTATCACCTTTCAGTTAGGAGGACTAGTTCCCAAGATACTTTACATATGCAGGACAAAAATACAGACAGACATGACGGTACTATACCTAAGCCAGATTGGAAAGTGATGTGATAAATGCAATTTCTTGAAAACTTTTGACAGCCTTGCCTCCTTTTCACCCCTATGCCTGTAGCTAGGGAATACAGAAACTCTTCATGCTGCTCCCAGGCGTGCACATGTGCACAAACACATACACTCATTTAACACAAACTTGCCTCCACTTTCTGCTTTCCACTTCTCAAAAGATGGAATTTGGCAAGAAGTGTAGGAACAAAAATATTTGGTCCTTGGTAGACAAAGCTAAATGATGAAAATATAAGGGCTTTTAAACCAGATTTATGGAAACATGAATTCTATGTGTAAGTTTTGTAAAATTATTGCTCCATTGTTGTGCAGAACTTGTGAAATCTTAAAAGCTTACTACTGTGTAAAAAACCCCTTAATAATCTATTGTCAATGACCACCACGTTAAATGATCTGGGGCTTTCTTATCAGGAAATTTAGAGAAAAAATTGCAATTTTACCGGCAAATTCCAAAGTTCAATCTTAAACTCCAAAACTTCTCATTATGTTTAAATGAGTTAGGTACAGAAATATTCCTCTTAATGGGGGCCTTAGTATATCACCTTCAGCCCACTGAAAGCGTGAAATGACTCATGACACTCTCTGAATATTTTAAAAAATAATTCCTTGAAAAAATCCCAAGATTTAGGAACTCCCATGTTACTAAAATTCAGTATTAGACTGTTATTATTTCACAATCAAATTTTTAGGCAAATGTTGTGTTTAGGGCTCAATACTTTCATGTTTCAGAAGTAAAAATATTTTTTTTAAAAAAGAAGTTGATAATTTCCTTTTATCAGTGTAAAACAGTAATCCTGTCAAATCAGTCCATAATGAGACCTGAATCACGATGCTATTGTTATACAAAGAGCCATTTAAAATGTTTTAAGAGGCTTTCATTCAGTGTTAATCACAGTTTCTCTCGTTCTTGATCTTAAACTTTTGGAGACAGTATGTTCAGGCAGATTTGGCTGCAAATTAAAGGGGAGAAAAAACAATGCAATTTTGTGTCTCTTAAAATGTCCTCTGTTACTTATTTTTTGGTGAAGTATTTCACAATACTCATGTGTGTAACTGCTGTACGCAGGGCACGTGTATTTTGGGCAAGGCAGCAAACATAGCACTGTGAGCTCTGGAAACAGCCTGAAAAGTGGACAAAACACACCAAGGGCTTTGAAAAGCTACATAAGTTGTTTCACAAACGTAACTTAGATATCCAGCAAATGCAACAAGTACAACTTTGTTATGCTGTCTGGTCCAGGAATCAATGCTTTTAGCATGTGTGGCTAATAGGAGCTTTAGCTGTGCTTGATCACTTCCCCCATAAGCTGTTTAAACATGAGGCATTAGGCTGGAAAGCTGAGCACTTTTACAGAGGATGGGGGTTAATAATTCACAGTGCAAAATCCTGTTTGATCTGCTGAGAAATTCAATCCAGCTAGAGCACAATTTTGGTTAATAGCATGGTGGGCGAGGAGGTTGCCAGAGGTGGGATGCTTCCCTCCTGGCTGAGGTCAGGCTGCTGGAGCTGGCCCATGTGCCACCACCTGGATTTCTGCTGTCGCCCTTCCTCATGGTCCTGCTGCCTTTAGCTGTGTTTAACACACGGATGTGTATTCATATCTGAGCTCCATTTTCTCTGGCAGCTGCTGTAGGTGAGCTGTGGATGCGTTCTTGGAAGTCTCCCAAGGCACAGATACTCCCAGCCCGCCAGAAGGAGCCTCATTCTCCAGGTGGAGGCTCCTCACTGAGGAACGTGCCAATAACGACAGAAGAGAAGCCAAGCTCTTCCCTGGTGTGCTGATGCACAGGTATGTTCACTGCTGTGCGTGCCCCTGAGGGCTGCCTGTCAAAGCCAGAGCACAAGGCAGCTGTAGAGGGAGAATTTTCCTCTCGTGCACATCCTACACATGGCAATTCACTGCGTGCTTCCTTGCAAGGTCTAGAGCTGCATCTTTGAGGAGAATGGAAAATTTGTCAAAATGTTGCCACTTTAACAGAAAGCTGGGTGAGTTCCCTTGTTCTCTAATAGAAAGTACCTTTCTTTTACTGCTGTTAATGCAGAAAGCAGCTGATCGTATTCTGTGGGACTCACATTGTTTTTATAGTACTTTGCCTCTGGAATAAACCAGAGCATATTGCATGTCAAGAAAGGCAAGGATTTTATGGTGGAAGACAAGCCATGGATTCCCATGGATGCTCTTTCTTTCCTTCAGACCTCTGAGAGAAATTGAGTGCTAGACTGTGCCCTCAGAGACATAGTAGGTCCTCAAAACCAGAAAGCATTGTCATTTGTCGCTTTAAAGGGCATTCAACATGCGCTTGCCTTTTTGGGTTGTTAAAGCATTTCGTCAAGCACTTGTGCAACACCTCATCCTAACCCACAACTGCAGCCCATTGCTGTAATACAAACAGTGATGATAAATTAATGTCTGGCTTGGCAACATTGCTACAGTCTCAAATTCTGAGAAAGTGTTTTCATTTAGAGAAGAGAAATCAAATGGCAGATTCCACTCTGTCTCTCACCCTTCCTGTCCGTGAACAAGCTGGTCCTTGTTGTGTAACTTGCTCAGGAGGAGGAGGCACCATGGAAGCCCCTCATCCTTGAAATAAGGGCAGCGCATCAGTAGCTATTTCTTGGGGATTTTTTTAGTTAGCTATTTCAAAAGGAGAAGGAAAGAGTTTCTTGAAAACCAAATACAAAGGTTTCACAGGTAGAAAGACCAGAGAAGGCAGAGGTGAAATGCATTACAAAAATGATGCTCCTTCCAAACCCAGAATCACCAGCACAGGAATAACAATGTGCTGTTGTTCACCTTCCAAAGTCTAGGACTGTTTCCGTGCATGATGCAGAGTGGATTGTCAGAATCCCTGGATAATCAGCTTCGTCAGCTGGGCTCTCACAAGGCAAACACTGGTTCCTGCTCAGCCTGAACTCACATAACACCCTGGCTGAGACCAAGGAGGTGACTGGCATTGCTCAGTTGTACATTACCAAAAATAAACACTCACTGAGCCATGGAACCACTGCTCTTCTGTGCTGCTCTCAAGGGCTCACTGAGTTTCCTGGAGGCACAAAGCCAACCAGGAGGAAGCCCACTGGAATGGTTGCATTGGTATGCTCTCTAGGAAAGGACCAGCCTTCAAGTTGGGGAAGTTTCCAGGCATGTATTTCTGTCCATGCTACAAAGAGCCATGGCAGGCAAGGGTTAGTAATGTTCTTTCCTTATTTTCATGTCATACATACATCAGGATATGATCATTAATTCATACACTAATTTTGTTCAGCATCCTCACAGCCTTAGAGAAATAAAGACAGGGAGCCCTTGCAAGGACCATTTAATACCTGCAGACTTGCGGGTTGAGTCACAGAACTGGGATAAATGAAAGGAGTATCCCATTATTCCTAGAAACTGCTAAGTTAAAGACAGCAGAGGGGCAGCCAAGACAGAAGGATGTGAGGAGTGCTTACAGGAGTGGAGGAGTGAGGACAGCAGGGGTAGCCTTGCTTAAAAGAAGGGATACTTCCTTTTTATATATCCCAGCTGCTGCTCCCTCAGCAAGCTCAGCTCACAGACCACAAAGTCTGCATGACAGAACAGCAGCTGGGAGATATAAAAGCAGGGATTCTAATGAAGTGTGTGCATTTTAAAACATGAAAACACTGCAGCAGGGTCCAACCCCTCCTTGTCTTTTGCCCTGCCCCGACTACCTCCAGCACCGTTAATCTCAAGGAAAAACTAGACTGGCCTTTGAGCTAGGGCTTTCCTCTCTGATTACAGTGTTTGGATGACACAGTGCTGGCTAAACCCCAGACACTGGAGCTGTGCATCAAAGGAACTCCCATTCCCAGAAGGAGGATGCTGTGTTAAGGGACTGCCACCTGGCAGCATCTCCAAGGAACTGCAAAAACGCTTCACAGAGACAGAGGTTAGTGAGCATCAGCCTGTGGAAGAGTCCTGGTGCACTCAGAACAGAGAGATCAGGTCTGGTTGAGCCAGACTGGTCTTGTCAACTGATGGAGCTGGCATTGAGGGTCTGCTACTGTGATGAAAGACACTAGGCCAGGGAAACAGTTGGAGTGACAACCTTATCAGGGACTTTCCCACTCACTTAAGAAGTTGTTCTTCCTATGAGAAAAATCCCACTGTTTTCCAACTCTTACTTCAAGTTTGCTGAAGATGCCTGACCTAGTTTTACTCAGTCATGGTCTCTTTTTAGGTAAGAGATAAACTTTTTATCTGTGAAGATACACTAAAAAGGTAGGGCTCATCTTGTCCCCAATGCTTCTAGTTAAACAGAGAAGACCAAAGGTGAGAACTGTACTCAAGAGTGGTGTGGTATGAACAGAAAAATAAAATAATCTCTCTTGAGCAAGACCAAATAACCCATTCTTTCATAACTTTCATTTTGAAGTCCTCAAAACAGTCCCCTTCCCTAGGCTACTTTTTCCTTTTTTTGTCTTGCAACAAGCTGCCAGATGAAACAAGAGCATCTTCTCAACATATTCTGTGGATTTCCCCCCAGATAAGACTGTCAGACAGGTTGCCAAAAGCTTTCTAAACCAGCTGACTTTGAAAAGGAGCTTACAAAAGGCAGTAAGTCATTTCTCTAAAATTTCAGAAGACTTTAATTTGTGCTATCCAATATCTTTACTTCTGTTTGTAAAATGACCTGCATGAACAAGACAAATTTGAGGCTTAGCTGAGTCTGAGAGCCTTTTGCCAATAGTTGCTGCTATGCTTAGCAGCTGAAGGGCCCTTGACAGGTAGGACCAGTTTAGTTACCTTTTCTAAATTATGTTTCAATTTACATAGAGAGAAAAGCTCAGGAGAGATGGAGAGCTGGAGAGATTGAGTCACTTTTAATTTTTAGAGTCAGCACAGTGGATTAACACACCTTTAGCTGTGACCTCTCAGGATCATTGCTAGATATGTCATCAACTTAGCTTGGCTAAGCCAGCTGCACCAAGAACACCCTGTGTGTGTTCATGTATTGAGGCTGTGAAGAAGTTGGTCAGTTAATACTAAATGAACATTTCTTTACCAAGAGAATGATGAAAAATCCCACTCTGCCGTTCACACAAGTTGTCTGACAGACACCAGCCCGGGGCCAGACCTGGTGACCCAGATGTAAAAGCACCTGTGCATCCCCTGCAGATTATCCGTGATTCCCACATCCCTGAGACTGCTGCACTGAATTCAGTGGGGGATCACGGGTGACTTACCAGTCTGTGTGCGCGTCATCGATCACCAGGAGGATCTTGGGCTTCTGTGCCACGGGGGGTGCAGGCCCGGGCGAGTGATCGATGAGCCCCGCAGCCGCCTGCGTGGTTTGCTTCATGGCGCTGGAGATAGAGCTGAAGATGCTGCTGCCCGCAGAGGAGGAGTGCGAGGGCTGCGGTGGCTGCAGGTGCTTTCTCTCTGTGGCAGGAGAAACGGGGGAGCTCGTGGAGCTGTCGGGGCGCTGCAAGTCCATCATGTAGCCATTGGGCAGATTTGCCACGAAGCTGCTGTCCGAAAGACGCCGCCGGAGGAAATTCATTGTTGTAGCGTTGTGGGGAAACCTCCTCAGCAAGAGCAAGGCTGGATAGGGCTGTTACCAGTCCTGGAGGATGTCTCTGTGTCTGTGTGGGTATCTCCCTAAAGTCCAGGCATGCAGGTTTTACCCCTTGAAATTGTGCTGGAGATATGTTTAATTTTGTCAGCTATATTTCCTTTCTCTCCTGTGGGAAGAGAATCAAAGACATATGTGTGAGATACATACTGTGAGACTGAGATAAGCAGCCCCCTTGTAGTCTCTTAGACAGGTACCTTAATCAACAAGAGAGGAAAGGACAGCTGGTTGCTATGCAGTATTCCACACTGCTACAGTCAAACAGTTTGGACAAAATACGTGTCGCCATTCTGATCCCCAAACATTTTCTGGTCAGGACAGACCAGCCTGCACTAGCTTAGGGGCTAACAATTCTCTCACTGGGAAGAAAGAAAAAATTACTCTGACAAATGTTAATTTTAAAACAACAGGCATCTTATTTTTGGTATCTTGTGTGTTAAAAATTACAGAAGAACCAGAAAATAATCCAAATGAATATAAAGTTGTATCACCTTTGGCAGGCTTGCGAGCGAGGTTCTGAATGTAAGGAAAAATTGTCTGAAATTCAAATAGGATGTAAACAAAAAATAGCAGAAAAATTTCCATACATATTTTGATCAAGTTCAGCGACAGAAATTACTTTTTTCTGCCTCTCCTCCTCTCTGCACTCAGACTCTGAGCAAGGTGCTTGCTGGTGGTTGGTTGGTAGATACTAGCAGGCCATCTGATTTTAGAAATTCACTTGTAGGAATTTTGCAGGTGCTCAAAACTGGAAACTTGGCTATCTAATCTTCATGTGGTTTTTTGCTCCCTTGTTGACATTTTTTGTTTCCTTAGAATTTATTCTGCTCATCTCTTCAAGTGAGAACATGAAATATAAGTATTTGACTCTTCTGCCTTGACAATGGTACGATGACTTTGTTTTTACTCAGAATACAAAGTATTTCAGCAATTAAACAATCTCACAGTTTTAAAAATAATTCACCTCTAGGCACATCCCAGAAGACAGACTTCCACAGTAATTTCCCAAGAAATTTTTATCTGCTAAGACAGCCTTTGAGTTTTGGTTGGTGAGATTTAGGGGGGAAAAAAAAAGGAAAATTATTACTGGTAAAATGCATACATTTTTCAAGACATAAATATTTGCAGCAATAAAAATGAGAGTTATCCCATACACCAAGTGAGATGAGTCTTATGCATCTGTGGTATCATTGTTTAAGTTATGCCTAACCCCCTTCAAGTCTTTTCAATGACCCTGCACAAATACTGGAGCTGCTTGTTTGGTTGGGTCTCCCTTACTGCTCACACTCTTGTCCTTCTCACACATTCTGATTGCCTCCTGATGGCAGAAAATTATCTTTTCCCAGTTGTCCAATGGAGCTGATTGTAAATCTCCCTCTTGAAGCTGTGGGTGAGAGCTCATGGAGCAACCCAACAGGTTTATTAAAATAAGTTCTTGTTTCTTTTCACTTACAAGAATTTACAAAGCTTTACAGACAAAGGAGTCAGACCTGTCCATGTCCATATGTCTCATAGCTCCCAAACCCTTAGTGAGGCTCAGATGAGCCTACCTTTAAGCAAGCCCCAAAGATCTCCTTGGCATATCCCCAAATCTCGTCCATCACCCCCCTGACTCTGGGGACATAGGATCCATCTGGAGCAGAGGGCTCCCTGCTGGAGCTGCTGACATTGGCTTATTAGAGTAATTTTTCTTCTGATTTCTCAACCCTGGCAGTGCAAGTCCTCTGACTGTGCTGGAGCCTGGAGGTAGCTTTTTCCCAGGGAATGGCTCAGGAAATCTTTAATGACTTCCTGCCACATTCACAGTCGATAATGTATCGCGGGCTATTGTGCTGACTTCCCGCCTGGTCCTGGTGCACCCGGAGACTGCACAACATCAGCGGACACACCAGGGAGCAATTGAGTAGCACTGCCTGCTTCTGCAGCAGTTGTTGCAAAAAGCAGGTCATGGAGAGTACCTATGAATTGTGAGCTAGCTACTCACCTCATATACACACCCACACAGCACTTGTCCTGCTGCTGGAAGGGTGAGTGCAGAACAGAGCCATAACTGTTACCTGTCCAGGATGACCAGGGTGGTACAGCCTACAAAGGTTTTGGGGTATTCATATACCACAGACTGGGTAAAAATGTGCTGTGCTGTCCTCCGCTCAGGAACCGGTGTTTTCTCCTTGTGTAACACAAATAAGAAAAATCCCCTCTCTGGAGGGACAATCCATGAGTAGGTGCATTCCTGGCTAAAGAGAAGCATCCCAGAGGTCTGTCTGCTGTCAGAAGTGGTCCAAATGAGTACCCCATTACTGTGTACAGCTATTGGGCTCTTACTGTGTACCCCATTACTGTGTACAGCTATATGCTCTTTTCTAGGGCCTTGGTGTTAACTGGCAAGACGTGCGGTGTAAATTTGATACTGGTCTTGGGAGAAGCACCTGCAGCACAAGATACCTGCTCTTTGCACGACTTGCACAACACCACAGAACTGCTGGTTCCTGCTGTGGCAGCTCTCAGCCACGGGAGGGAACCTGCCCCCAGCCACACAGGCTGGACAAGAACTCTTGTCACAAGCCAGTGTCCTTGGGACAGGGTCCATAAGGACTTGCATTTTTGGGAAGGTGCTTCTTCCCCAGTACCAGGTGTTTGCACAGCTGCTTCCTCCCATGAGAGATCTGCAGTCTCCAGATGAACATGGGTAACTTGCAAAGCATCAGCAAGTAAATAAATGGGCAAATGTCTCTGCTGGGTCTTGCAGTCAGGGAAGGGCAGCATGGAGCATGGACCTAGAGTGTCTCAAGACTGGTTAGGGACAGAGTATTCCATGATGTGCATGGAAGACACAGTTTTCCTCTGCAATGGGGCTCCCCAAACTGTGCCCAGTGCTTGCACTCAACAATTCATCACACTTAGTGCAAGGCCATGACCACTCTCCTTCTGGACCCCTTCAAATAAGAATATTTGCAGTGACTGGTAATTTTTTTTTTTAACCAGGGGTTTTGTAGTGGAAGATATTGCCCAGGAGATGCTGGAAGCTGGCAAAATTCTCTTGTCTAGAGAGTTTGGGACATTGAACTTAGTCTGGCCTTTCCCTCTGCTGGTTGGCACAGCCTCCACTATCTGCTAAGACTGGGCTGCATTCCGTTGGCTTGGGGAGGAAGGAGAGGAAACCTAAGCACTGATATCACAGGGAAATCTCTCTCTAGCAAGGTACATGGAGGTTAAAATCAAACAGGATGACACTGCTGCAGCAGAGAGCAACACCTGCCTCCACTCTGGGGTTCCTGTCAGGAACCTCAGCTTTGGGCATCTCAGAATGATGGCACAGACTCTCCTCCTCACATTACATCACATTTTTCTAATTATCTGGCTAATGTCATTAGAATAGATTTTTTTTAATTGAATATTTTTATTTAACGAAGTTATTGGTGGCTTCACTGTATTGATTTGTCAATTGCCATTAGTGCCACCACAGAGATAATCTTTGCAACAGGAGCAGTGCAAACTGCCAGGAGGTATTCTGCCAGCACTTTACACTGCTTTGATTACTGGAAAACCTCACAGTCTGCTTTTGCATCACTCACACTTACTGTTACTTAACTTTCAGAAGTAGGCGTTTTCATGCAGGGTGAGTAGGTTAGGACCTCCTTTTTCTACTGCTTGAAACTGTGTGACTTCCTCAGCCTGTCAGACCAAATCTGGCTCTGTAGCTCTCATGCAGCACAGCATCCACCCAGTGCACGTACAGATCTTACCCTGGCAAGTGAGCAGAGCTGCAATTTTAACAAGTGCAGGAGCCTACACCTCCATCAGAAGAAAGACAGATCTGCTGAGTTTTGGTTTTTTTTTTTTTTTTTTGTCACTCCAGAGCCACAGGTAGGAGAGCTGCTGGCTCTACAGCATCAAGTTGTACACTCCCTGTGTACACCAGTGTTCCTATGGCTCACATGGAGACATATCACCTACTTAATGCTGTGCCAGGCACAAACTTGCCTGCAGGAAGGGAGATCCCTGCCCAGCTGGAAATACAGTCCATGGGCTGCTTCCAGACAAAACAACAGCTCCCATGGAGTTCCTCATGTTGCAAGACAAGCAGCTGCTCCTCACCAAGCAGGAGTCATCTGCTGCTGCGTGAAGCAGCTGCTCCTGAGAGCTAGCTGGGGAAACAGCACCTGGGCCATGGAGCTGCAGGCTGGGGACCCTGTCTGCACTTCAGGGTGGGGAAATAATAACCGAGGCACAGGAGAATGAGTGAGTCCTGAGGAAAGAGAGCAGGCAAGAGAAACTGGGAGAGGAGGAGGAGAAGGCACAAGCAGAAGGCACAAGAAAGGGAAGAAAGCAAGCAGGAAATAGGTTTAACCAGCAGACAGTGCAGGAACACCAGAAATCCCAGCAATGTGAGCACAGTCAGGGAATCAAAAGGGAACAATGTGAGCAACTAAATGAAGCAAGAAGGTCAATTAGAGCTGACCTTGAAAACAAATACCAAGATGCTGGCACTATCAGCCCCATTACTACCACACAGTAAAACTTCCTGGCTGATATTTTTGGAAGAGCAAGGGAGGATGTGCAATCTACTCACTCAGCATGCTGACAGCAGCCAAGCACATACCTGCTTTCTCTCAAGGATATACTCCATGGAGATAGATGCAAGTTATCTCAGGAAACTTGTTGACATGTGTTAGAAAACAAGAACAAAATGTTCGCTTAAACCTCTTGCTGGGTTATTTTCTGATGTGCAGTAGTGTCCGGAGGGAACCCAGCTCAGCTGGCTGATAGCTGTTACCCATGCTTAGATTTCCCCTGAGCTTGTTATCTCATGCTCTCAGGTAATGAACTGACACAACCACACCAACCTGTGTCTGATTACTGCTCTTGACACAGCAGTGCTGGGGGCAGCGGGGTGGAAAAACAGTGTGGAGGGATTATCCCCCGGCTCACCGTAAGGGACTGCACACTTCCTTCTGCCCCACGGTGGGTGGGAAGGCGAAGGGATGCTCCTCACCTGGCAACAACCATTGACCTACACCCCTCACATCCATTTTGCAGATTGCCTTCAGCACATGTTCAGGTTTTAATACATTCCCATGGATCCCTTTCTGCCTTTCAGGCATGCTGATATAATGCGGGAGTCGACTTCCATGGAAGGACAGCCGCGTTAGAAAATTCAAAATCCAGCTGGAAGCCTTTCTGTAAACAGCATGTTTTTAAAAGTGTATTTTCCACATTTCTAGTATATATCAAAAAGAGGAAAGCAAGAGATTATTTATTATTGTCAAGCTTTCAGTGTTGCACCCCAAATGGTTTCAGCATTCCCAAGCTTGGCAAAACTTGGCATTTCTTGGGAAGAACTGAAAGCACAATAAAACAAATGGTTCTGAAATGAATTAGAATTTTTGTTGGATTTTTATTTTATTTCATTTGCCACAGTCCTGGGCTTAAGAGGTTCACATGTTTAAATATTTCTTGGTATTTTTTCAGCAATAGCTGGAATTCCGTAAATCAGGAAATCCCAACAATATGGATTAGTAAAAGGAAAGGAAAAAGACACCCCACCAAATAGTCCACATTTTGTGAACCAAAAAGCATAACAGTTGAAAAGACTCTATGTCAACCCACAGAAGAGAGGGAAGTAGAGTTTCCATGCTGGTTTTTAGTTTGCAGAGAGCTTTCCCAAACACCAGCAACAGAACACAGCTCTAATGTAGACACTGGTTTAAATTTTCCAAAGCATGTAAAACTACAGCACGAATTCCACTGACACAAGCAGAGCCACATGTTATCTTTTGAGGCAGCTGTATGAAGTCAGGAGCCTGCAGCTGGAGGGAATGCCAGGGCAGGGGAGCAGAAACAGTTATCAGGATAACAATAATCCTACCCGGAGCCCGAGTCTCCTGCTATGTGTTAGACAGCAGCTCACCAGAATCAGAGTGGCCTGGGCTGGAAGGGACCTTAAGAATAATCTAGTCCCGCCCATCCTTCTGTGGATTTTCACAAGAAGCCAGTCTCCTGTGCATTTGATTTCTCTGCTCAAACAGAGAGATTTTCAGAGATGGCAGGACATCTCTTTGTCAAAAGTGAATCCCTTCACAATGTCCAACACACTTCAGTGAGCCACTGAAACATATAAAGAAAGGTGCAATGATCCTATTGTCTTATTGCTGCATTCCTGTAAGTCTTAAAAAAAAAAAAAAAAAAAATCCTCTCTGCTTGCTTGGGTGGCCATTTAACTGGAAGTTCGGCTTTCACAAATCTTATCTGTCTTTTCATTCTGCAAAGCTGCCAGAGCTTTCTACATAGCAGTTTAGTGGTAGGGGAACTGCCTTATCTCCTGAAGATAGTGGGGTGTGTGTATCAAACCAAGTGCAAATGGGACCACTTCCTAAGAGCTACACCCTCATTTGCACAGTAAATGGGTTAGTTTGCTTCCTCTTTTGCTTATTATTTTATAATGGCAAGTGAGGAAAAGAAGGGGGGAAAAACAATCTGAAGTGAAAAAATGCCTCTGTAAGATCATCAGACTTTGAAGTAGATTGCAAAGGAAGATGACTAAAGCCACGAACAATAATGAACAATTTTCTAGCGAAAAAATAAATCTGAATATTATGATAATACTGTCTGGCTTAATATCCCCCCAAGAGCAAATTACAATGTGTTATTTCTTGGAAACAATATATTATTTCCTCATTTTAGTCTCACTTTGGAAATCCTGTTGGCACCTAATGGCTGCAGTGCTGTCTCAGTGGTAATATCCTCTTGTCAATGAGCTTATGGAGGCCTTTTGTGGCCTGTCTCTGTTCAACATCAATAATTGCTTATCAGCAAAGCCAGACTCAGCTCAACTGGAGCAGGCAGTGTGTCTAATCCTTGAATGCCACAGAGCCATCTCCATCTGAAAGTCAGTTGAGTTTGCATCCTGGCTCCATTTCTTATTTCCCAGGAGTACTGTGGTCATTCTCACCCCAAGCAACAGCAACACTAATGCTTCCATTAAGGCTGATAGTTACACTCATGCCAAAGTGGCTCGTCGTAGTGATAGTAAAGGAAGGCAAGAGGCAGAAGTACGAACCAGAGAATTTGTAGAGATAAATGCTCTGCATATTGAGTGGATGAAATCGTAAGAAGGAAGTAAGCAGGGCTTGGAAGGTCCTGTCTTTTTCCCTCCCAACCTTGGATCTGATGCAGTTCATGGTGTGTGTTGTGAGACATGCTTCAAGTTTCCTGCAGCAACCGTGCAAGTCCTGATTTCATGGTGATAAGAGCGAAAGTGGCACCAGACACGCCATTAATAGAGCAGGGATTTCCTTCAGCTGAGAGGCGTGCTGCTTTGAAGAGTGCTGATCTGAATAAAAATCAAGAAGCTGGGTGTATTTAATATGTAGGGCCTGCCAATATGCATTAGGGCTCATCCAGATAAGAGGTGCCTCAGGGACTGACAACTCACAGGGTCTCAGAGGAAACTGCAGTAGCTTGCCCAGTGTTAATGGGGCTCATGTCTTGATTGTGATCACAAATGCTTCCTCGTTGCTGTGCCATTTTCCTTCCACTCTATTTCAGTTCTGCTGCAAAAGACTGGGGCAGTTGTAAACAAAATATTTCATTACCATAAAGTGAACTAGATATGCTGTGGGGAAAAAGTACTACAGGCTGTGAAACAGGAAGAAACTATTAACTAAGATATTAAAATGTACGTAAAATAGATGATTATTAGTTAACTGATAAGGATAAGAAGGATTTTCTATTTGGAGCACAAGTTGTATTACTTTTGATATGTTTATAAGAAAAAATCTACTGCATATTTCCAAATAAAAAAAATTTAAAACACAACTTCATAATTCTTGCACCTATGTTTTTAATTCATTTTAAGGTGCAAAAACTCAGTTTCTTTCCCAAATTTTCTGTGCTTCTAGGGGTTTAAAAGTCTTCCTTCAAACATCTGAAGTCCTCCAAGCCATCTGTAGTATTAATATATTCCATCTGAGCTTTGCTGCTATTTGCATCTGCCTCATTTCTCCCCTTCGCATCATTCCAGGCACCACCATATTCCAGTTTCCCAGATTTTCCCCATATGGCAACGAACCCCTTATTGTACACTTGAGGTTTACTTCACCTGATGGTGCGAGTAGCAGATACCTGGAGAAGTAAAACCTGTAATTTGCCTTTGTGCAGCTCTTTTGCTTTCTAACCATATGTGCCTACCTCATGTAGCAGCACAAAGACAAAGCCAAGAATTGGAGCACGCTTACTGATTTATTTTGACGATGGAAGAGAAAGACAATGTTTTACTGCATTCCGGGCAAGATCTGTGACATAACTGGAAGGCTGCTTGATGCCAATTCTTTCATGTGATGTAGAAGTGGTGGGAGATTGACTGGCTGGACTATTCCTGTCAAAGAGACAGAGAAAATGAGGACTGGTAGACCTTCAACTGGAGCACTGCAGGGGTCCTCTCAGGCTCTGTCATAACCAACCCAAACCATGCTGACCATTTGTGGGGCATGTTTTTCTTCACTTTTTTTGCATCTTTAGTATTGATCACATGGAGACACATGAAAAGATGTGTGGGTTTGTGGAACATGTCCCTTTTGCCCCCACCATCTACCCATCCACTTCTCACCCCAGCAATGGCACATTCCCCTATCCCAGAGTGGGACTGAGTTTGCCAGTCTTTGTGACATTGCCAGTGTCTGCTTCCCTGCTGCAACCTCACAAATGTCCACAATATCCTGCTCTAGCATGGCTGCAGGTTGGAGAGATGCAAGCCAAACATATTTGGGGTACCAAGAGGAGCCTCTGTAGGACAGTCAGGGGGTAGGTGTTTAGCTCCTTTAAAATAAAGAATCTGGACAGGTTTTGAAAGCCATTTATGAATTTATGTTATCTCTGTAGAGACACGATGTTGATGAAGAGTTGTATCACCAGAGGTGCACTGCTAAGATTAGAAAGTACCTTTTAAAAGACTACTGATGAATAATATTGCTACTTTACTTCACTAACCCTCTTTTATCTGGCTGTCTTCTCTCCCAGTTCCTGCCTGCTTGTCTATCCAGTCCTTGTACCAATGCTGAATGGTGTAGGAGCCCTCTGTAATTGGGTCCAAACACCGGATACTATGTTTAGACAAAAAGCATCAGAACATACAACGCAGGAGAGCATGGGAACTGGATTAGATTCTGAACCCAGACAAAGCTCTGAGAGATCAGGCTAGTGGGCTGTGCCCAGAGTTGGAAATAAAGCACAATGTGATTTTAAACGAGTCTTCTGCTATCAGCCTGGGGAAAGGTCATGCAGTCAGTGCTGGTTTCCCATTTAAGAAGACAAGCTTTATTTTGGAGAGTGCAGAGATCTTGCAAGGCTCAGCTCATGCACCTCTGCTTCCCCTGCTGATCAAGAGCTGAATTACAAAGCTTTTAAAAGTTACAAAAGTGGCCAGCCTAATTTAAGAAACCAACCACCAAACCTTTCAAGACCTGGAGAGTATATAACCACCATGAGTGGGGGAAAAACAAAAAAGCTTTCTTGGAGGAAATAAACAGCACTTAGAACCATTTTGTAACAGGAACAGAAAGGATGAACCTGCACGGCTATTTTAGGTTCTCCTTCTGTGCTTTGAGAAGTTCTGTCTCAAGGAAAAGAGAGAAGGAAGGGGAAGAGTAGCATGTAGCAGCTCTGCAACTGGAGAGCCCCAGCTGGGAGGAACTCAAGCCACACAAATTGATGTGAGCTCTTGCTGGGTACACACACAGGTATGATGTGAATGATTGGTCACAGGGACTATGAGCATTGCAGCTGACAGAATAGAAATGGGGACATCCTACAAAACTCACAGACAAGTTATCTGAGAGCCACACCAGAGCCTCCCTTTCCACATCTGTGTCCTGAGCAGCAGGACAGGTAGGCAGTCACTACTTGTGTACAATTGTACTGTGATATAGGTAATGATAGAAGCAGCATTGAAAAGTATTCCTATTCCTCTCTGGGGCAATCTGCATTTTTCAGAGCTCAGTAGTACTGTCCCACATGACTGGAGTTTACAGACAAAAGCCACTTTTACTCTGGATATGCATATACAAAACAAAAAGATGTGCCCAAGTGTAGACTGCAATATCAACTGAAGAATCCGAACCAAACTCTACAGAGCTCTGAGTAACAGATGGAAAGTTGCCTTGCTCTGCTAGTTTTATTTCCTGTCTTGCCCAGACAGAATGACTGTGCTCTCAGGAGCATTAAGGCCAGAAAGTTTCAAACTTTCTGGCCACGTGTTAACAAAAGCTTCTCTTTGTCATCACTATGAAGGCACAGAACTGGTTAAAAAACCAAACCAAACCAAAATACAAACCCCAGAGTGTAATTTCCTAGCTTCAAGGTTTATGTGGCTGGCAAGGATGGCCAGGTGTTCAATAAAGCAGGCTGAGGAAGTGTGTTTATTCCCTGCAGCTTTGCAGAGACACTCGCCCTGGCCTCCTGTTCAGACGATGTGCCAAAATATGCCTATGCTTACACTTGCATATCCAGTGTTTGCCAAAGGTTTGACCTGAAGGACAGAGCTGATATTCCTGCATGTTGCAGTACAGCAGTCAGTTCACTAAAACACACAAAACATTTACGTTATTTCAAGACTGCATGCAAAAGAAGACCAGTCATTGGGTTTTTGTGGATCAAAAGATCTGTTTATTTCTCTATTTTCTTCTAGAGGACTTTAGGCAAGTCACTAACTATACAAATAAAGCATGGAAAGGTTAAATTAGGTCACATTTTAGAAAGACTGATCTGTGTGGTGATATAAATACAGATTGCAGAGGTGTTCAATAATATACAATGTAAGTAGAGCAACTGTTTAAAATTAAATCCACCCGAAAAACATATTACTTGTTAACATGGAAGGATATACAGAGTTCTCAGCTCAAATGAGCACTGCTAATGTCACTGGAGTCCAGTCTCAGAGCTGATTACTGCAAAAACCATTGCTGATGCCCAGAGGATAATGCATAAGCAACTAGTGTATGAATTGTCTTTTAAAATAACCCAGGTTAGATACAAGGAGTTCTGTCCCCTTTTTGTCTACTTTAGTGTAAAACCAGTAACCAAATGTCCCAGTGATGAAATTATAAAATCTGATGTCATCATTGAGCTTCATCAAAGTTTTTAATCACCTTTACATGTTGGCGGCAGGCCCTACGCTTCCACATGTATTTTCCTAAGAGTTGCGTGAGTGATCCTGGTTAAATAACTTCATATTGGAATACAAATGTAAAACCAGGATGAGAAAGGGCCATATTGTGAGCAAAAGTAATGTACACAGCACGATAACAAATATATAGAAGTCCTTCACTATTATTAGCTTAATCACTTGCTCTTGTCTCGCTTCAGCTCTCCATCATTAGTATCTCATTTCTGAAAGAGGATAATCGCTTTGGATCTCTTCAATTACCACTAAAGCGCTGCAAAAGCACTTGTAAAAATCAAATGAAATTTGAAGACTAGGATCATTGAGCTTGTCCTCCCACTAGCGCAGTTTGTATAGTTTCTCCTATCTCCTCCCATCATGAGTTTATAATTTCTGATTGAAAAAGCAACTCCAAAGCTAGTTTGTAAATACTCACCAGCTGGTCCACACCAGTCCTGTAGCTAAGCCATAGACCCTGCAGCAAGAGCATAGCAACAGCTCCCTGAAAGCCTGAGTGAAGAAAACAGTGTTTTCTCCCAACTTCAGCAAGGACTGCATGAGCATATGACACCCCAATGCAAAGACACTTACTTAAGCATCCCAGGAGAGCTCAGATGTTCATGCTGTAAACCATAAGCTCTCTCCTGGGCAGCTAGATCTTGAGCAGCAGCTGCTGACAGCGCAGGGCTAGGCAGTGCCTGGCAGCAGTCTTACCTGAGCTGATTTTTTCAGTTTGTGTTGCCCTGAAAGTTGAATAAAAAATCTTGCCAAGCAATGCAGGAGATGGCAGCTGGTTTGTTATTTATTGCAGATGATTATTGCATAGGGCCCTGAGCAGCCTGACAGAGTGCAAGGTGTCCCTGTCCTTACCTGTTGGTGGAGGGGGGTTGGAACAAGGTGATTTTTAAGGTCATTTTCAACCCAAGACATTCTATGATTCTATTCTTATTTCACCTCCTCCATCAGCTGCTACCCCAACAACACCACGAAACAGGCATATGTTGTACTCTCCTTAAAAAAATCCGTTTTCCTTACCTTGCCATTGCCTTTGTTACCCTATTGCTAAGCATGAAAACATGCACTTAGGAATTCAGACAACTAAAGAGTCTGTTCATTCTTCACCACCTACTCTGTTCTTGGAAAATATACTGGTCTTACAACATTGAGTGAGGTAATTAGCTACTGCTTCTATTAGCAGAACAGGGCATACAGAACTGTAGCAATGCTACTTATTTAACTGGAAGCTACCTCAGAAAGCAGAAAGTAAATTCCTTCCCTTCTAGCTCAAGCAAAATTCTCATCAACTTTTAAGGGGTTCTCTCTGAAATGAAAAATCTTTGGAAGTTAGAAGTGTTCCTCTCTCCTCCTGATGATGGCGGAAGGCAGAGGGCCTTGCACAGCTGGGATATTTTTTTGCAGGAGATGTCAGCTGTGACTTTGCACGGTCTGAGTTTGCCCTGGGTCACTAAAGGCACTGTCCTGCCCTGAGGGTCACACCTAAGGAGGGCATGGTTTGACTACGGGGCTCAGCAAAAGAAAGAGGTGGCACTTTCCTTCAAGAAAAATGCATGACATGTAAAGCCAGAGGCCTGTGAACTGTGACCAAGAGTCAGAGACATCAAAGAATCTTCCCTGGAAAAGCCTCCCTGCACATTAACAGGAATTGTCAGCTCTACCTCTTGACAGGCACCATCCTCTCCTATGCCTTGTGTTCCTCAGTAGCTGGTGCCTTGAATGGCCTCAAGAAACTCTCATATTGCCCCTGTGGGGAACAGCATGGGAAGCCCTGACTGAAAAGCTCTCCTGAATTATTAAGGTTGCCCAGTGTAAACCAAGGTAACCTTCCTGTGGATTCCTGTCAGCCTCTTTCAGTTTTATTATAAAGCAGCAACCCCCTACCTCGCCTACTCCTCTCTCTCCTGCTAAAAGAAACTTCACAAGGCTGCTGAAATAAGAAAGCCTGCCCAAAAGATTAACTAAATACACACAGGCCTGTTTGAGATAGAAGCATCAAGCTAAATACAGCAGCCTCAAGCTGCTGGAGGGAACACAGTGTTTCATCCAACCTGTCTTGCCAAAGTGCAATCAATGCTTTAGTGAACATACAGGGAAATACAGGCACCAAGTCTCATCTTCAAGCAGTAAATAAAAAAACTTTGGGGCTAAAAAAAGAACAAATGCTTCCTATCTTGTCACATCATTTGGTTTTGTCAAGCCCACTTCAGAAATCAGCCGTGCACCAAGTGTGTTTCCCTGCCCACACACTGTGTGTCCACAGCCCCCAGCAGCTGCCAGTGATGGGCAACGTGCATCAGAAGTGTGTGTAGTGACTCAGGGACAGAAACACATGGTACCATCACCTCTGGCACCATGGGATCATTCTTTATCCCAAATTTCCATTTTATTGCTCATTGCTCTACAGTAGGGGCTATAAACAGCTGTGCCGTGCTGGTAAGTTCAGTGAGAAAACTCCTGGTTTTTCTTCTCCAAGAAGAATCTGTTATTTTCTAGCATTGTCCTCTGGAGTTTATCAGCATGCTCTGCAGAGTCAGGAAAAAGTGCTTCTGCAGCCAAAAAAGCCTTTGATATGTTCCTGGGCTGCAATGCACTACAGGGTTCTTCAGCCCGACTCTAACCCAGCAAAGTACAATTAAAAGTGGGGGAGAAATATGGTGGCATAACAGATGTGTTCATTGTAATTTGCAGAAGAAGAAACCACATAGGGCCAGAATACCCTATATTAAAAATAATACCCTTCATCTAAAAAAGGAGTGTTACTATATTTTAAATGACAGATTTTAAGGGTCTGAATCATCTTGAAGCTGACTGTTCTGCTGCTATTGGTTTTGCTTTTCTAATAGTTCTATGTAAATATGCTTGTGTTTGCCTATAAACTTAATTTAGTGCTGGTGAAAGCCTACCAGTCCTTCTGGATTAAAAATATTTTGCATTGGCTACATAAAAGATATGATGTAAGCATCTCTGGCTGTTTTTTCCCAGCAGGCTTGGAAGTCCTGAGTTGCGGATGAGTGGGACTTTCTCCATTCACTTGGATGGGAATCAGTAAACTCCTTATTTGACTCCAAGTTATGTGAGTGGTATTGGCTGTGGCTTTTATTAACAACTGGTCAATTAGTATTTTCTAAAATGGCTTTGTGGTTTTAATGGGCTAGAATCAGCAAGTTAAAATACTATTTTCTTCTTGGGCCATTGTCAACTTTAATGTAAGATTGAATTGTAAATTAAAACATAGAGTTCAAGGTAGCACACTTTTTAAACTCAAGGGAGCTCAGCAAACAGCCATTTCAAAGCATGAAGACCTGGCTGAAGACACTGTTTTCCATATTTTTAAAGGAGCTGGTATGTGTATGTTTGCTCCTCTGTATGACAAGAAACAAGGAAGACAATTTTTTTTTTTCCCCAGCTGAAGTATACAGGGAAAGAGTGCTGGCTCTGGATCATGCTGAGAGTGGGAAATAAATCAGCCAAAACCCATAAAGCTTGGCAGAAACCAAAATTTCCTTCTTCCAAAAAAGGCACAACCCCTCTCTATTGCCTTGTCCAACTTTTCACATGACTCTTTGGTCCTACCTTTCTTCTCCTTTTACCATGGACTGATTTATTTTTCAGACACACAGGAACATGATGCTGTTTGCCTTCTTCAGGCTGGAGCAGGATAGAACACAGCAGCTCTCTGTGTTGTTCATATCCCAGTCTGATAGTTCTGAGCAAAATTTACTGTGCTTTTAAAAATGACTGTAGTTATTCTCTCAAAGTGATATGAAGGAGATACTCCCAGTTTCAGGAAACCTAGAAAAAGGGTCTTTCCTACTCCATTCAATTCACTTTTCCCTCCCTTTCCCCATGCTAATCCACCACAGACCATCCTGGGAAGCAGACAATCTTTCCCTTCCCTTCTTTCACTCTGACGGCGATACAGAATTCAGCCCTTTGCAGTGGAGGGCTGCCACCAGGACAAAAGATCATTCCCACCCAAACACCACACCACAGACTCTTCCTCCTACTTTTCCAAGACTGTGTCTTCTCACCTTTATGAGCAGGGTCTAAATTACAAGCACATGTCCTGGGCCGCCTTCCTTGTGGCCAGTGTAATCTGCTAAGGGCAGCAGAGCCAAATTGCACCCTTGCTTTAGCATCTGATCTGCCCAGACACAGTAGAACTATTCCTCATTAAACAGACGAGAGATGGACGTCTGGAACCTGATAGCTATTAACAGAGTCATTGTTAGTTCTGCATAATCACTTCATTTTCCTTGATAACTGTATTACAAGTACATATGAGTCTACAGTACTGGACTGGTAAGTGATCTGCTACAGTTACTAATCAAATCTCTGTTATTTATCAGCATTTAAAAAAGCTCCTTGACATTTTCAAATCTCTAGATGAGGTAGGGGAATACCACAACAATTCACAAAGGATGGGAAAAGTGAAGAATTACCCAGAATGGAGAGACAGCATGGCTTCCCCACTGCTTAAACATAAAGGAAATAATTTTATCCCATAAATAAAAGGCCAATCTAGAAATAGGAAGATTTCCATTTAGTCTTACCAAGTCTGTTTGAAAACTTATGATCCAGGGCTTTGCACACCTCTGGGGACAGAAACCAGCCAAAACCACAGAGGCCTGAAGTGAGAAGAACAGCCCTGGAATGAGTGAGAAGAAGGGATCTATGTGGCAGAGCAGTGACGTCATTTGACACAAAACCCTCTTACAACAGCTCTGAACAATGCCCTGAGTGATTTGTTTGACATTTCGAGTTAGCAGTTTCACCTACCAATAGATTATCAGATTAAGTTGCTGCAACTTTATCAGCTATTAATTGTATCTGGGCCAGGACAGCTCTTTGTAATGCACCCCTGGGAATTCTAGACTTATTTGCTTAAGATAATTTGCTTAAGAAATCAAGGCCTCTTGATTTCTTAAGAGACAGGAAAGGGATTTTTAGCCTAAAAACATCCCAAAAGAATTAAGTATCTTAGAGTATTTACTGCAAAACTTGACATTCTGGGGAATTTCCAGACCAGCTAAAAATTGATCCTATACCCCTGTAGACTGAGAGGACCCTCTGAGGGGTGAACACCACAATGCAACATACCAGCCACTGTGCAATAAGAAACAAATTAGCTTTTTTATTTTTTCCTTGTTGGAGAGTGCAATGCAAATGACGTAAATATAGTAGTTGACATGAAAATGAAGCAAAAAACCTTCTTGCAGAGTAGCTGTGAAAGTTAAGGGGCATTATAGTTCAGTCCTCTGGTGTAGAATTTGTAATACTGCAAATCCCATAAAAACACTTGCTGACATATCCCATGGCACCACCCCCTCATCCCCCCTAAAAAACCCAAGAAAAAAGTGGTTCCCTTTCTGGGGGAGGAAGGACGATATGGAGCACACAGTGGCTAGTTTGGCTTAATTAGTGTTAATATCAGTGAGGAGCGCAAGTTTCACATCCCACCACGCCTCTTGTTACTAGAGTACATAACCTCCTAACCTCCACCCAAGAAAATGATATCATTGCATGAATTAATCATCTGAGCAAGTAATGGCAAAAAGTGACCTCAGGTTTCCAGCGCAGTGTCTGGCACCAGTGAATTGGCCATGACGTCAGCTTCCCTGGGAATACGCTGGCATTTTGCCCGCTCCTGAGCCTCCCTGTTGACTCCGAGGGCAGCAGCAAACAATGTAGGCACCCAACCGGCAGTAACTGCTGCAAGCCAACAGCGGGCTGCTGCTGCTGCTGCTGCTGCGTCAGAGGGATGCTCCTCCTGCCAAATCCCTGCAGGCATCTCCCGGGGAAGGCACACTTCCCAAAAGCGGCAAGAGCAGAGGACTTCCTCTGATGTGCATGGAGAGGGACTCTCCAGGAGCAGTGAGTATCTGTCACTCTTCAGTAGGGACAACCTCTGCTCTGCACCTGGGAGCTACGCAGCCTTTTTCAGTGTGTGAATAAGCAAGTTATTAGACTATTCCTCTGTTTCTGGGGCAAAAGGAAAGAATTTTATCATACTGGGGAGTTTATTCTCAGATGGCGAGGCTTGGTTTTTCTCATTTTTTTCACTCTCTGTTGTTGCGAGTGCTTTGAAAGCTGGAGTCAAACTCAACTATGACCACATGACCTGTGTTAGATCCATTTTTCAGTCAGCTATTCAAAGTGAGATGAGGAGAGCCTGCCCCTATCTATATGGGAATCTGCAATGCTTCCTTTTTTTCCTAACCAAATACAAATATCCTTGCAGCTGGAATCTTTTCCTACTTTTACCTTTTCATGCTTTTACTCTGATCTTGCCTGGGGTGCATGCACAAGCTGTGAAACAGAGGGGATCAGACTCAGCCCACCACTCAGAGGAGCCCAACCCAGAGACTTCAGGAGATGTCATGGGTAGATTGTAGACATGAACAGGGAGGTGCTCTTAGGGGATATCAGTAATTGTCTTCATCTTCAGGCCATGTGAGAAAACCACAGAAAATAAAGAAGCATAGGTAGAGAAAAGTTGACCCCTCATGTAAGATATTTGGTGTGAGGGAGGAAGGAGAACCTCTTTGGGCAAAAGGGTTTGACTAATCCAAGATTAGCCATTTTGTTGCTTCTTCTATGGGGTTTTCTGCCTTATGTCTCTTTTTGGAGGAGCCTCTGGTTGCTGCTTTTTGAGCAAGCAGAAAAAGCATATCTCCCTCCACACTCATCATATGAATGAGTGTCTAACAGAGATGAGATATCCACAGGTGAGCAATGCCTTTGTCTCAGCACCACTTTCCACTGGAGCCCAGCTTGAAAAGAATGAGATAGTGAACCCCTATGAGAAACAGCTAAAAATTTTAATGCCTTACAGTGAGCTGTGACCCTTGCTCCAGTTAGTGACTGAAATAATGTTACCGCAGTTCAGGACAGCCTTGTCTTACAGGCTTATAAAGATGTGAGCTGAAGAAGTGTGATTGTAACACCATCACTGCAAATGACATTTCCTGGCTGCATGGCTTAATGCCACTTGCCACATTTGTAATCCATCTTCCCCCACCTGCCCTGTCTGTTTGGCCGGCACTCGTTATCAGAGCAAAGGCAGGGAAACAAAAGGAAGGGCAGAGGCTAATTTGCTTGATATGGTCCTGGTATACCAGATAATTTTAATTTGCGGGCACTAACCTGATCCTCAGAGATGCTCACCTTTGCATCATTAGAATGGAAATAATAAATCTGGGGAAGCAACTCAATGAGCTATCACTTCAGCAGCAGGCACAGCAGGCAGGAAGGTTTGAGCATCAGTTTCCCTCTCCAGTCACATTACCTGTCCTGATTCCCAGCCTATCTCCTCCTTTCTTTCCAGGTGTAGCCAGCTCAGCAGACAGGATTAATCCCCTGTACTCACTTGCATTCTCCATGTTAGAGAATCTGATTACACAGACTGCCTGCAATTTATCTCCACCTGCGACACCTAATGCTCCAATCCGATCTCCTCTTTCCCATTTTAACATCTCACTGCAGATCCAGTACATACACGGACAGAAGCACACACTTGCTCCGTTTTGTTTGCAAACAGCTCACTAAGAGCCTCAGCGCTTTCATTTTCAATCCAACCAGAAAACACTACTGTTTTCCTCACTCTGCCCATGAGGTAAATCCTCCCTTTGGACTCCCCTCGATACATTTATACAGCACAGACTCCATGTGCTGCTGCTGGATGCACACAAACCACAGGAATCTCTGCACAGACACGCTCAGTGAACATGCAGCGTTATAGAGCCCTGCAGCACGTATAAAGACAAAGGCACAGGCTACATGCACTGAGCAAGTGCCACCACATGCAATCCTGTTCCCTCCAAACCCTGCAGGAAAGCACTGCCTGCAGAGTGTTTTCCTGTGAACAAAACCACCCTTTCAGCACAGGATCAGTATACGATTCAGGCAAATCCCATTCCCACCCGCTCCCTTACCTTTCCTTTCCTTATTCTGCTAATCCAGGGGCCCTGGACTGGTTCGCTTTCTCTCCTGCACACAAACTGCCAGTTTGTCCTGCTTCACATTCACAGCACACCAGCAGGATTCTCCGTCATCCCATTCTGCCGGATCCTTATCGCCCTATTGGCCAATGCCAGACAGTAAATTCAATTAGGCTCCTCCTTATAACTATATTATCACAGGAACAGGAATGAATAATTTAGTAAAACAACAAGGGTGCGCAGGCTCTGGTATCACAGACTTCACCCCCACCGTCAGGCTTTTATCAGAGAGGTGGGTAAAGAAACCAGAATCTGTCTGTCACTCCTGAAGAGGAAACCTTAGATTACCCACTTGTATTTCCCATTCCATCTTTCTTGTCCTCCTTCCCTAAGCCATGGCATTCCCATTTTGTTTTTGCACCTCCATTCTCAACCCACAGTACAGTATTTCCCTTGTGAATAGTCATTACCATCTCAGTGCGTGCAGAGATTTCTGTCCAGGCAAAGCGATATTGAAGCGCATCAAACATGTTGCCTCTTCCCTCAATGTAATATGTGAGAAAAGAATGAAACTGCTCTGGAGAAGGGAGTGACAAGACAAGCAGATCACAGGGAAAAGGGAGAGTCTGCCTTGTATCACAGTATCCTTTGTAAAGCAACAGCACAGTCATCCCATCAATTCAGGCACCCAGAGGATGCAAGTACACGGTTCCTGAAAGAGAAAGCTTCATAGATGCACTGCCCAGGGACTGTGATTTCACATTCCTGTTGCAGGGGTTTGAATCCCATTAAAAAAAAAAAACAAAACAAAAAAAACCAAAACACATCAAAGTGGCAGGTTTCCCCCAAATTAAATGTCTAAAATGTTCTGGTTTGGCTTTTTAATTTTTTTTTTCCTGACCAGAAACTTGTAGAGACAACTATCTATACTTGTATTTCCTCTTAAGTAGTTGGTCCCAAAATGAATACTGCTGTTTTTCCTCTTTGTTCGAAGAGTTACAGACCACTGCATATTCCTTCAACAGGGTCACCACTATCTAAATTAAGCCTCAGGCCACCTTGATTGCCTAAAGAATTTTTTTTAATGGGAAGAATAGCGGAAGTGGAGGAGTTCAGCAGAACAACCCTTTGGTATCTTCAGAACATACAAAGCGGCCGACAGGGATTTTAATGACCATTCAGAGCAATATGAAAGCTACTACTAATACATGCTCATATGCACAGCATTAACAAAGACACGTACCATTCCACCATAACTGAATAATAAATACACAGGATGAAGCCTGTGTATGTTCTTCTTCCCTTAGAGTCCAAGAATACTCTTTGCACTCTGCTTCCCATGTGCTAATATTTACTCTGTAGAGTCTATATATCTACTAACACCACAACAAGGGGTTCAAATTTGCACTGGGGCCAAACTCCTTCAAGAAACTCCTACATCAGCTCCTGGTTTGGCTCCTCTCCCAGCCTGGCAGGCTGGAGAGCCTCAGCTCTGCCTCCAGAGGCAATAGGAACACCAGGGTGAAGTCAAGACCAAGTACCAGGAAAGCTACAAAGGCAGTTCACTGGTGACAGCCCAGAAGTTCTCCTAAAGGCAGTGCCTTTCTTTAGGCCCTGCCCTCACATTGAAAGGCTAGCAGGAAGCTGGGAACAGTGCACAGGAACGGCCACCTCCTCAATTGCTGAGTTATCTACCTCCATCTCAGTCCTAAAGTAGGATTAGGCCAGGCTGTCTTCCCTGAGAGAAAAGAGTACAGGATCACTGGATGCTTTTCCCTTCTCACCAAGTTCAAATTGATCTAAAGGGTGAAAAAGGAAAAGTCTCAACAAAGTTTGGGGGTTTTTTTCCTTTCTCTGTTACAGATTTCTGTGCCACAAAAAGGGGCAAAACTGCCCTCCTGCTCCTGAAGTTGCTTCACTTCTGAAGAATGGCAGCTGCTCTTTTCCTCCTCCTCCTCTTTCCCTTGCAGCCATCCAAACTTTTAAGAGCTTTTGTGTTAAAGGAAACCTGAATTATGCACTCGGTGGTAGCTTCAGAGCAATTAAATTAAGCCATGTGGCAAGTTGCCCAATGTCACTACCAGAGCTCAGGATGTTTTAGCATCATTTATTGAAGAGATTTTACATGATGCTTACTTAAACCACAAAAAGAGAGCAAATTAGGCTGTTGCCATGACAACTAGAGAATCTGCTCAAAATTCAGGAGACACTGAGGAGGGGGGAGCCCTTCAGTGGAGATTTCTGCATCATGAATATGGCCTTTGGTTATCAAATTCCTTTCAAGTTAATTCCTAGCATCAAAGCCTCCCTGACAAAGGCTTTAATAACTGGGAGCAAAGCTTGGCTGAAGAGGGAGCAAACCAGCCCCCCCAGCACTAATGTGAATTTCATTCTGCTGAGAGGTGCCCAGCTGGGAGGTCCACAGAGCAATCCCAGAGGCGGCAGTGCTGCTCCAGGAACACAGACAAGGCAGGGTGGAGGAAGGGGCAGGGGCTTCCCTGCAGACAGGCACTGAAGACAGAGACAGACCCTGACTCTGTGGTGCAGTAAAGGCAGTGACAACTTCCACAGGGTAGAGGGAGAGAAGGAAGAAGGGTCCTCACCACCTCTGATGGAAACCCTCTGGAAGTTGAAATAAGCTGAGCAAAGTATTTTGCCAACCCAAATAAATGAATAAAAGAAAATAAGAGGAAAATGTAGCCAGACCAATGGTGTCAGAAGAAGCCGACAAACTAAACAAATAGAAGACAGGCTACTACATGACAGTTCTTTTGAAAGAATTAAATCCTTGATAGGATTGTTGAATATTTTCCATCAAAGCTGGCTCTCTAATTTTTCTTTCCTTTCACTGAACATTTTTTCTGTTGCAAGCCTTCTAAGAAAATCACTAATAGAATTTTTTCAGTGAAGTCTTCTGGTTCTCAATTGTAATAGCTGAGGTATTCTTGGCTGAAAACAAAGTACATTACTTTGGAAAAAATCCAGAAGGTTTTGTAGTTTTCATAGAAGCTTTCTCTTCCTCATAATTATTTTTGATCAGATAATTTATTGCCAGTGCACATTTTGCTGTTGTCCTTTGAAATGATGCCTTACTGAGCATAAGTCACTTTTGGAGGGTAGCAGCACTAAGTGGGAGCGCATCCAAAATTAGGGAAAATTAAGCACACAGGCAAATGAAGTAAATTGCAAAAGTTTATCTTCTTCCCTTCATCCACAGATGAAGAACTGTGTTTAGCATGAAAATGAGAAACAATTGAGAAATTTAAGGATAGATGAATGATTGTATTGTAGTGAATGTTACAGTCCAAGCAGGATACTTGCCAAGCAAAAGCCTACATGCTATAGAGATCCAAATGTTGAATAAATTATGAAAAAAACCCCGTTAATAAAAACCAAGCATTCGTAAGAAACAAATGTTTCAACACCTGATGTCCAGTTCTTCTTTTAAGCCCCCCAAGTTGATTGTCAATCTGCCTTACTTGGGATGTTGTGGCAATATTTCAACACCTTGAGTCAGTGTTGATCTTCTGATGGGATCTTCTTCCCAGAGCCTGGCTATCTCACTCACAAGCTGCTAAGAGTGTCTAACACCTGACTGATTATAACTGACCAGAAAACAAGGCTTTGAATCATGATCTAATTGCAAATGAGATTGGCTATTCCTTTTCCTGCTCCCTCCCCACCATTTTGCCAAAGCCTTGCACAAATCATTTGTTAGGTAATCCCACTGCAGCAGCAGAAGCCATGCAGGCTTGTTTTGGACCCACAAAGCTAGGGTTTTTTTGTTTTTGTTCCCCCCGCCCCCGTACTGTGACAGCCTTTTTGACAGATGTCAGTTTGGCAAATGTGCGCATGGGATGGCAGGAGCAGAGGCATTCAAGGGGCAGGTTCTGCAGAAAAATATGAGGAACTTGAGGAACAGAGAACAAGTTGATAGAAAGAATAGAGCAATGGCCTACTTAAAAGTGTCTGGGATGCTATTTTCTGAAGTGGGGCGCCTTTGGGACAAGTTGAATTTATTTTATCTAGTTAGAGTCATTATTTAGGGGCTTCAATGCTACTGCATTTGTGTATGGTGGTCTCTATAAAAAGCATATTACTCTCCCACTGAAAACCTGTTTTATTATCCTGAACATGTTCTTAATTAAAATAATTGTTCATTCTTCATTATTTCAATAAACTTTTCAAGAACTTCTAGGTATCATCTCTTAATCTAGGGAAAGAAAAGCAAACAACTTTTCTACTGGCATTCTTAACTTACTTGAGCAGGTCAAGGTGAGGAGAGGCTGAGGGAGCTGGTGGTGCTTTGCCTGGAGAAAAGGAGGCTCAAGGGAGACCTTTTCACTCTTCGCAACTATCTGACAGTAGGTTGCAGCCAGCCAGGGGCCTGTCACTCCTCCCAAGTGACAAGCAATAAGGCAAAAGGAAACTAGCTCAAGTTGCATGCACTAGAGGAGGTTTAGATTGGATATCAGGGAAAAAAAATCCTCCCTGAAAGGGTTGTCAAGCACTCGAACATGCTGCCCAAGGAAGTGATTGAGTCACCACCCCTGGAGGTAATTAAAATACATGTATATGTGATTCTTAGGGACACAGTTCACTGGTGGACTTAGCAGGGTCAGGCTGATGGTTGGAATTGATCCTAGAGGCCTTTTCCAACCCAAATGATCCTATGATCCCTTGACTCAGTAAATTTTTTCTATAATTATGTTACTCATTGCAGTGACTTCTTGCTATCTCAAAGACAATAGGATTAAGGCCTTTAAAAGCCATGTTTTCATGTTTTATTCCACTCTACTATTCTTATACAAGAAAGCAAAAATAAAAAAAAATTCCATGAGGCTCTTTGAGTGCAAATCTATTTAATTGCTTTAATCAACTATAAAAATACATCACATTTTCACCAAGTCCTGTGTCATGTTTTTAAAACACTGTTTCTAGGCTGTTCTCCAAGGCAAAATAGTGTTTACTGGTGGTATAGGTCCCCTCCCACCCCCAAAGATCAGTAAAGAGAGACCTGCCCTAAGTCCATGCCAGCATAGGCAATATCCCAAAGGTTATAGCACACTTTTTGGATGCAGGAAGCAGAGGGCCCAAACCTGAACAAAGCCATCAGATGGACTCACCACTGTGTCCTTCCCAGGGCAGAAAAAAACTGCACCAAATTTTGCCAGCCATTCAGAGGAGAGACTACTCTTACACCTTCTACAGAAATGATTCTACTGTCTAGAGACTCTGCAACATTGGGCCAAGCACTGAATGGATGACCAATGGCCAAGACACTCACCAGAAAATGGCACACATTTCAATGGCTTGCAGCTCACAGAGCACAGGTTTGACTCCTTTCTCCCACATTCCTGCTGCATCTAAGCTTATTTTCATCCAAACAACAAATCCTACACTGGACTTATTTAATTGGAGATGTAAACTTCTACTTTTGTTTCTTTACTTTCTCAAATTAGAAAAAACTACTTCACCTTTTAGAGTTTCTGGACCTCTTGACAATTAAGGAAAACATCATGTACAAGTTCTGAGGTTAAATACCAGGCTCAGAAGGGACAACTGAGCTGAACTCATCTTTGGCTTCCTTTTATCCAAGGGGCATTGCTCAGTCACACTGTGTATGTAACACAACACAGGGAAGCTCTGGGCAGCAGTCAAAGCTCTTTTCTTACCTCACTTATCCCCACTGGAGAAGAAGAGTTCCGGCACTGCCAGAGCATTCACACTAGGATGAAACTCATGTAAAATTAGAATCATGGTCCTCACCTTTGGCAGACAGCCATCTGAAGAGGACCAGTAGGAACAACCTATTGCAATGGAGTAGCTCAAGAGAACAAAGAGTTGATTTGCTACAGATAATAATGTTTTACTAGTAATGTTTGTTGACTGGTTTGCTATAGAGACAATCTGCTTCTTCAGATGCCTCCATGCTCTAACATCCTTCTCCTTCCTTCCCTGGTTGCCAGGCAACTACAAAAAGAACCAGAGAGCATGCTGGAGGAATCCACCTTGTGGGACACTGCATGGGTTTGGGTTTTATTTCCTAGAAAATGTTCCAAAGGCAACATCTCCCTCTGAAACCTTCCTTTGCATAAACACTGGTCACGGGGCAAGTGATACATATCTGTAATTTCCAAAATAAATGCCTTCACAGCCTCGAAGCTCACTTCTGAGATTTTTCTGTGGCTCAGCTGCCCTCCATCAATTCCACAGATCAATAGCTGAAGGAGCTCACGTGCAGGAGTTGCCAGCCTGTGCAGCAGGAGGTTTCCTGATAACAGGCGCCCCATACAGCTGAGGATATTGCTGCAGCTGGCCAGAGCCACATGTTTACAGCACTCACTTAACAGTGAGCCCCACAGGGTTAATGCAAGAGAAAAACAACACTTTCAAGTGGAAATATGCTTGCACATAACAGCTCAGAGGACTAAGTGAGATCAGCCACCAGAAAGTGAAATGGAAAGCCCTGTACTGGTTTCCATGAAGTCCCTTGGCTAGCTTGGTGTGAGAGAGGCTGTCTTATTCTCCCAGGTTTACCTAGCTTCCTTATAATTGAGGGGTAAATCTCAAGTCTATGAATAACAGCCCCTTGGTATCCAATGGTTGGAACAATTGGTATTTCAAAATGTAATTTAGTTTAAAAAATGGTTGCATTAACTAACAAGAGGTATAGAGTTAGATTAAAAAAAATCTGGAAGATTAGGCACACATGCCTATGATTTTACTTTCAAAACTAGCTTAATTTGCAAAGTCTTATCCTGTATGACTGAATCCAGCAAGAAAGAGAAGAAACTTTCTATTTCACCTTTGACATCACTTTTAATTTACTGAATTCCCAAAGTTTTTGAGTATTTCAGGCATATTTTTGAGAGTTAAGACATCCAAAATCTGGTTTATATCCCACCTCTCTATATCATGCCAGAAAAGCCATCTTTTCTAAGCAAAGTTTTCCATTTTTATTTTCTACCATGCTGCCTGAACTGATAAATGTCGTGCCCTGAGGGGGTTCAGCCTAACAGTATTCACTGCAGACTCCACAGTCACAGTTCACATATCCACTTAACCACATATCCCAAATATCCTGGGAATTTTCATGGTTTCCCCCAGAACTCTTCTTCCCTCCCAGCCCTCTGGAGGGAAACCTGCTGTTTCTGTATAGCACACAAACATTAATTACTGCTCATCTAAATGGCCTGCTCCTGAACAGACTCACATACTGCTCTCAGTGGAAAGGAGAAGTGCTCTTGCTCTTCCTCCTCCACCTCCACATCAACCAAGGTTGAGTTTTACTAGCAACGAAATAATTTCACAACTGCAAAGGTCTTATTCTGGGTCTTGTTCTTCTTTGAGGCTTTCTTAAAGAACTGCATCCAACCTTCAAGCTTGCCCCTTGCATCAGACACAAGAAGCAGGTTTCTCCTTCAGTTCTCTAGCTGTCCAATACAGATAGTTATTTTTTTTCTGTTTTTTGCTTTTTCCTGTCACATCCAAGGTGACTTTCTGCCAAATTTTGGCTTACTGTCTTTTCTCCTGAGGTTTTGAAATACAAAGCAGTATTCCATTACAAAATCTCAATAGTAAATTTGTTTTTGGAGTAGAAAATTGAAGCTTAGAGTGACTAAGGAAAGGAAATTAGGATTTAGAAATACATTTTTAGGCTGAGTTGTCCCTTTCCTCCTTTTAAAAACCTTTCAAATTTAGTAGGAAAAAAACCATCTTTTCTAATTAAGTGTTAATTTCAGCTTTTTAATCTCAAGGTCCCTGCTATTATTCTGAAAAGAATAGGGATGGGATTATGACTACTGGCAAGCAAGCCTTGCTCTTTTTTTAGAAGGTCTATCTCTTTGCTGGCTGGAGAGAGAAATGCCTTGAATAAGGAGAGAGGGGGAAGGAAAAAAAAAAAGGATTTCATGAAAAGAAAGGGATAGTCAGGATTGCATGGACACATTTTTCTGCATGATACTAAAGTCTCAGCTGTGTACTCTGGTGCAGCAGCCTCAGCCATGGCGGCCCAGCTGGGCTCTGGCCTGGGGCAGATTTCACACTCTCCCAAATCCTAGGGCATTGCAACGGGCAAGAGGAATGAGGAGGGGGAATACATGGGGCAGGGGAGGCAATTGTGAAGGGAGGGCATGGTGAGCAAAGTGGAGTGGCAGGCAGGTGATGTGGAAGGAATCCGGTGTAGCCATGCAGATTCCTCTTGTTTGAAGTGGTTAAAGCCTTGTTCAGCGTGGAAGGAAGGTGAGGGAATAAATTATTCCACAAGTATAGACATCCTAAGGGAACATTTCAAATAGCAGACTGCAGCAGGCAAGAAACAACTGCATTTAAATACAGCTCACTTAGCAGGGGTATGGGAATCAAATACTCTTAAGGCTTCAAATTTAAACATAGAAATCATTAACATAAAAGTCATGTTATAATTTAGAATTACTTGCTGACTGTTAATGAGAGTCAAAATATGAACACATTTCTTTACACTGGTGGTTAAATGCCTTCCTCTGAGCATGTTAAAGGAGAAGGAGACATTGGTAGCAGGCTGGAAGGGATTTGAGAGAGCTGGATATATGCTAAAGCAGCATAGCAGACAGAATGGCTAGGACCAAACAACACACCAGAACAGTGCAGATATTGACCACTATTCCCTCTCAGTACCTTTGGTGTCTCCTGTAGGGTATTATAAAAAATGTGACTTCACAGTTATTTGTGAGGCAACGTGTTCTTCATTAAGGAGAATTCTTCTGGGATTGAGTCAGTCATCCCTAATGTTTCTTAGGCTACATCAGAAGCACCCAGCACCATGTGAGAGTCCCTTCAGGTTTGTATCTCACTCCAGCTGAGTTATTGTGTGAGGAGCAGGGCCAGTCTCCTTGGATAGAGGGGCACACTGGTACAATTCAGGTGTCCCTGGTGCTGCTGCAGCCCCAGCTCTGTGCTTGCAGCACAGTGCTCTGGATCATGCAAGTACACTTCTGTGTTCTCACAAGGCAGCAGCTCTGGCTTTAGGGACTGTGGTGCCAATAATAACTGTCTACAGCCTCAGTAGAAAAAATGAGCTATATGTGGTACCTATAAAGCTTGTGACTGAGGGGTAATGATCACTCATAAATTTTCCCTGTTTTTCACCAGTACTGTCTCACAAATACACTTAGGCAGAATCACACAGTAATCCTGTCTCCTGAACAGAGGACTTTTGTATCTACAGCTCAGTAGACATGACACAGGTCTCTACCATGGGGTCTTCCCTATTTCCCAATTGTTTCTACTTCTGCTTAAATGACTTCCTGCCTAGATGACAAAACAACAAAAAGATGGATGTCTTTTCATTTTCATGGGTTTAAATTTATAGCTCAGGTATACTTCTCTCCCCAGTTCTTTATGCATTTGGACTGAATCTATCTGGACAGATTCAAGATTTCTAGACCTTCCAGACCCAGGACTCTTTCCTTTAGATACCTTTAGACATCTCAATCAAATCCTGTTTTCCACACAAGCTTCTTTTCTCTTCCCCAGTCAGTAGATTCTAAGGAACCCCCCAGAGTAGGAAAGACAGCACTGAGAACCCCAAATGTTGTAGCTGCAGCACCTGTGTTTTTTTTATATACATTGCTAGGGAATTGCTGCCCATTCTGTAAGTCAATGTTGGACTTGGAGCAGAAGTTCAGAAACACCTTGCAATGTCCTCCCTGTGCAGCTACATGCTAAACACTGCCAATAAAACAGAGAGATTTCTATTTTCAGAAGAGAGCTGCACCAATTTATTTGTGCTGAGACTTCTCCATGGGTTCTGTTTACTCAAATAAAGCAATGTGTGAAATTCAACAGACACAGAACCTCAAAGAAGTCTTCTGTCTGCTCTTATTAAAGAGAGAAGAAAAACACCCAACGTTCCTTTACTGAAGCAAATGTTAAAAAGACCAAGAGGAACCACTGTGGGTGGATGAAGCCTCTACATTCTAAGGAATTCTGACATATCTTTAAGTCCTCCAGGCTTTCAAACTACTGCAATACAAGCATGATCACTGTGGTCACTAAACAGATAAATACTGTCCAAGATTATGTACTGCCAGTTGTTAAGGAGAAAACCAAAACCCCTTTTGCTTCAAGGAAGGAAAAAGAAAACACCACATTACCTCTCTTTTTTATTTTAGATTTTATAGAAGTGAGGGCAGAGCAGCTCTTACCCTGAAAAAAAAACCAAAAACAAAACAAAAACCAAAAAACCCTTTGATTCTAATATATACATCACAAGTAAAAAATAAAGTCAAATCTTGAAAACGTCAGTTAGGAAAAATACAATCTTACCTCCAAAACAAGGAGAGATTCATCTGAAAGTGGAATCACCACACTTTTCCATACTCCTCCCATGTTGTGTGAGTTGAGGGTTGATTTGTTTGCAGTATTTAAAGCTCATTTTTAATGAGTTGTGTGAAATCTGGCAGACACATAACCTCTTTGAACTACAAAGCATTTCCTGCATTAATGAAGGAAGAAAGAAAGCCAAGAATTAATTTAGTACAGCACATTAATTACTGCATGAAATAAAAGTTCAAATAATCAGCAGAAACCACAAGGGTGAGGTAAAGGTGACAGAAGATAAAATATGTACATTCTGCTTTGGTGATAGTCAAAATGGGCCCCATTACTACCAAACAAAAACATAAGAAATGCAGCTGGAGTTGGTTATTGCAGAAGAAAGGAATTATATTGAGGCAACTTCTAGAAGCCTTTTCTTTTGGTAAAAAAAAAAAAAAAAACCAACAACAAAAAAACAACAAACAATACAAACAAACAAAAAACCCCAAAATACTCCAACCTTACACAAAGGGAATAAAATAAAAATAAAGACAGATCAACCACGGCAAGCACGAGTGGATAGATATACAGATTTGCACAACTGCTTCCCACACAGGTATGTCACACACAAAAAGGGCAGCAGCAGACTTGGAGGAAGTTTTGCCATCAAGGGGGTGATTAAAGAATTAAGAACTCCAAAAAACAACCCACCAAAAACCCTTATGAAACACTTTTCCCTGAAGCAAGGTTCTCAACTGTTAAATTGTAAAACTGCGCACATAAATATGCAGGAGGTGTGTGCGCCTAAATACAGAAGGGTACATGACGGAGGGAGGTGGCGAAAATGTAGTTTCTGCAGGATGAAAAGTGAGCACAAGCATTTGTTTGCCTGTGCATACCCAGGTAGAGTTGAGGTTCTCCTCTTGCAGTGGAATACCTCCTAGAGGCAAAGCAGCTGGGAGCAGCATCCTGCACATCCCAGAGCTCAGCAAATCCAAAGATCTCCACTCGGACAAGAGACAGCAACAATCTTGCCCATGGCCCAACATCCTCAGCCGTGCATTCATTTCCTGCTGCCACAGCTCTGAGATCAGAGGACATTGCTGAGTCTGTACCACACATATGATGTACTACAGATAAGCCTTGGTAGCTATACCCTGTCCTGGCTGATGACCAGGAAGAACTCACTCAGTGCTGCTTCTCACATTTTCACTTAAAGGTTTAATGGGAAAAAGCCATAATACAGAGTTTGGGCCATGAAATTGTTGACTATATACTTGCAGGATTAGCTAGCAATGAAGAAGTTTGCAGAATCCAGTGCTGGAACAGTGATCGTTTTCTTTAGTTTCCTGTAAAATGGTCTGCAAATCTTTTCACTGGAAGCACAAGAACAATATTTGTGCTCTTTCTTGCATTTCTGTGGTTCTAGGTTTCCTCAAAAGAAATATGGTTTTGCATTAAGAGATGCAGGTGATAAACATTCATCATTTACATGTGAACCCTCAGAACATAAAGCAGAGCTACAGGTGGAAGCTCAGATGTCCTGCAATACTCCTAATGTTGTGAATAGTCAACATTAGATAGTCACAATGTGGAGATGTCTTTTGTACTTGTATCTGGATATCCCACCAGACCTCGTGGAATACAAATCTCTTGCTCTGAGAAATAAAGGATGATATGAGACTGTTAACTGCAAAATGAAGTGAATCAACTAAATGAAGGACTGAGACAATCAAGAGAGTGAAAACAGGGCATACTGAGAACAGGTTTGCTCTGAAGGGGACCACATCTTCAGTCCTCCTGCTTGGCCAGTGCAGGATACCTCAAAGACCATACAGAGAAATCCTGAGCTGCAGTGACAGCCTAAAGAACCCCAGCATCCTTGGCAGTGCTTGTCTATGCGTGCGAGGACAGCATTTCCTGGAATTGCAGTGCTGTTCCCTTCCCTCAGCTCTCCTTCTCCAAGACCTGCAGGTTGTTTTGTGAACAGCCTCATTCCCTGCAGGCTGCGCTTGCCTAAGGCTGGAAACTCATCTCCCCCTTCTCCCTCCTCCCCCCCTGCCGCTAGTTTTGATGGGATATTTTTCTCCCCATATTAGCCTGCTCTCTGCTTCCCTCTCTTCTCGAGCTGGGCCCTGTTTCCTCTTTCTAATTATTCACACAGGAAAGCAGATGGCAGGGGGAGTGGATCTCTCACTCACTCATATAGACATGAGGCTTTGTCACACAAAGGGGGAACAACACCAACTGCAGAAGAAAGCAAGATATTCCAGAGCCTGGTTCATAGCATCCCTCTATTCTCTCTTTTTCTTTTAAGCATGATATATTTTGGGAAACACCATTCAGTTCTCAGTGTGTATTTATGTCAGTTACATCACATTGTGCCTTTTCCTACTCTCGTTTTAAAATTTCAATTTAGCTGAGAAAACAATTCACAGTGCAGAATTTCTCAAAATGAACACACATTTTTTAATCTCAAGAAATAGCTGCAGTACAGTAGCCACAAACATTTGGGATCCCCATTTTCAAGTCTGCAGTGGAAGCATCAGGAGCCCTGTGCAGATGTTCCATAATCAGAGCAGGTCAGTCGTGATGGGGTAAGTGGGGCACAGGCAGGATCTTTCTGACCTGAGGGGAGGACATTTGTACATCCAGCTCGCCTGCAAACTGTGCTAGGATACTCACCAGCCGTCCCTGCACCTGGTTCAGTGATGAGGGCATTGCTGGGAGTGCTCCCAACAGGCAGATTGCACAGGCCATGCTAGCTTGTTAGTCCAGCAGGATTTTCTGTTAGAATTAGGCCACTCCATGACAGCCGGCCTCAGTACCCAAGAAAACTCCCGGACATTTACAATTTATTAAACTGGATGCAACTGTACTACAGGTACCTACACAGCTGCCTAAGGTGTGCTGGCCCAAGCAAGCTTTTTATCAGTGTGCCAAATTGTTGCCACTGGAATACAGCTTCAGCTCTCACTGATAAAGCTCCTTTTGCAGTTTCCACCATGACCAAAATAAAATGCTGGTGAGAATACACATATACTTCCCCAGCTCTTGCAGTCTGACCAGCTATAGCTAACAAACCACTGCTAGGACCTAGCAGCAAAGCAATTATTCTTGCCTCCTGGTTAAAGAGCATCAATGCTTTATGTGAAGTCTTTCAACCAAACTTTTGCCTGATAGAGTCTGTAGCAATAACAAAGTACAGTCACCTTTTGATTTATAGTGACATTCCATGGGTACCCCAAGAAAGAGGGCAGAGAAATCGCTGGTAAAGGCCACTGGGATCTGTGCTTTAACTGAAACAACAATGCTGTCTTTGACTGCTACACCAGTACTGCCAGACTTTCAGAGTTTTTGCTGTTTTTCAGAAAGCCTGAACTGAAATGACCTTGCAGAAAACTATATGCGACTGAAAACAGCTATTCAGAAAGAATGGGGAAACTAACCAAGCCCAGATTTTAATCTGTAACTTCAAAAGCTTCTCTCATGCTCTAAATTAAGGTAACCGCTTGTTGCGGCAGACCTCTTGTTAGGGGTGGAAATTACCCAAGACACAAACTCCCATTCAATAACGTGAAAAGGGTACTGGTTTATTCTTCCTTACAGCTTAGCAATCCTGACTCTGACTACAGCACACTCCTACCATAGGGTCCCGCTGCAGACTCTGACTGCTGGCTGTCTCCTGCTGAGCTATGACAGCAATTATCAGGTTGCAGACTCCAACTCAGGTATTTACCCAGCTCGACTACAACTGCAGGCTCCAACAGCAGCTCTAACTCCACCAGACCTAGACTGACCTCAGAGCAGATCTTTTACAGTAGCAACTCTCTTCCTTGATTTGTTGTTTATGTCTCTCAGGGTCATCCTTCTTCCTCAGGGCTCCTCCAGTTCCTCTTTCTCCAGGTCCTCTTCCTCAACATTTCCTCTTGACCAGCCAACCCACCCCTTTTATCGCACTTATCTTTATTAGTCACAGCTGCCCCCCATTAAGGGCAAGGCTGTTCCTCTTCTTTGGTAATTAGTACAGCTGTGACTTATCAGGGGCAAGGTCACCTGCAATTTCCTTCTTCCACACCTAGAACTACTGAGTTTTAAGTCAATGGAACTGCAGTGGGAGAAAGCTGGTGAGAGAGAAGCCGCCTGTTGTTTATCACGCTAAAGCAAAAACTTAATTTTATAATCAGGAGAATGAGCAGCAGGAGCCAATGAGCTTCCATTCAGCAAGTTTAAGAGTTTATCAAGAGAAGTATCATAGAAAAAAAGCCACCAAAGAGGAAGAAGGGGAAAAAGCCTTCATGTGACAAAGCACTATAAGGTATTATCTTCAGACATCAGAAAAAAGGTAATTAAGTCTCTTACTAATGCACATGTCATCTTGCTTCCATTTATCATCAATGATGCTAGACTGTCAAGGTAACACAGACGAAGGAAACTTAAGCCATGTGTTTTCATTCTGTGTCTCACAGACAAAAGCCCTGGCAGTTTGATGACAAATAGGAAGAATTAGAACACTCTGGTTTCATCATATGTAATACACAGCGCATGTACCTCCCTTCTAGGATGGCTTCTTCATCACTACAAAACTTAATTGTGGTGATAACTGTAGCATATATCAAGGTTGGATGGGATCCATAAATGCACCTACTAATCAACTTCTCTTTAACTGGTCCCTGCCATGTATAATTGAGATGCGGTTTTTGCCATGAATTAAAGTCAATCAATTTCCTTGTCACACAAGAAAGCAGATCAAGGACTCTCAAAGAGAATGACCACAATAGTCAATCAATCAGTCAATCAATCAATCAAGACTTCAATCCCCTGAGCCCAAATCTGCATGATGGCTTTCCTAACTGCTTTAAACTCGTGCCCTTCCAGCCCAGTTTAAGTTGAGACTTGGCCAAACACCTCAGAGTGTAACTGTTCTGTTGAATTGGGAATTTAGCCATGGGATAATGAAAAGAAGGTTTTTGTGTCGGACTGTTGTAAACATAAAACTTGGTCTCACGTAAGGCTATTGACTTCAATAAAGACATGTAAGACTATCAACAGCTTTCAGAGACAACCAGGAGGCTCCTCTGAGTAGTTTCAAGTTATGTTTACAGAGCAGGGTCCTGGAAAACCATTATGAAACACTTCTCAAAGGGTTATTCAAGCATTCAAGCCCAGTCACATTAGTACCCAATCAAGGCTTTCCAGTCATATCAGCATTTGCTATTTGTAAAACCAGCAGGCAACCCCATGCCACCCCCTCCTTATACTTTTATAACTTGGATTTCCTCCTCCTCCTCCATTCCCCAACTGTTGTTGACTCACTGTCAGAGTTTTTCTTCCAATTTGCTATAATTGCTTTATGTTGAAGCTCTATTGATCTGTTGAGGATATGCAAGTGGGGAAATTTCTTGACAACTTGGAGGCTCCAGGTGTCTGCCTGCTGGCAAGCAGGCATGGACAAGCTAGGACAGAGGCAGGGGACCAAATCTCAATTTCTTTTTACCTCAACATCATCTTTCCTGTGCCAGCAATACCACCACCACCCTTTAGCCAGCATGACAAAAGCATTTTTAATGACCACATAAAGTTGTTCCAGTTCCTGCCTCTCACATCACTAAGATGGACAGAAAAACAAACAAAGCAAAGAAAAGCCTAACAAAAGAAAGGGAAGGCTAACCACAGGTTACCCACAGCAACACAGATGTTTGATCCTGTGAATGACTGAACCCAGATCTTGCAGCCCAAGCTGCTGGTTAGTTTCCTTTTCCAAGCAGTTTTTTAAGAATTGTAGTTGTCTTCCTGAAGAACTGTGCTGCTGTCCCACCCATCTTTCACAATGAACATTTTCTCTTTCTTAGGTGTTGCGCCCTCTCCTCAGGTAGCACAGCCCTGAGCACAGCCACAGCTGCTCTCACTCACTGTATCCTTCATATATTGATAGCTTGAAGGCTATCAAATGTTGATCCTGGCTCATGGCAATGACCAGGGATCTTTACAAGTCTCATTACTGGTTGATGAAATAGATATTCTGCTTGTCGTGAACCATCTCACATCGCTCACCCAACCAGCTTTCTGCCTGATGTCAAATGCCAAGGTTGCCCCAGCCAAGCTTCCAGGCATGAAGGTGACAGCACTTCAAAGCTTACGATTCTTCAAGTCTTTGGACTGACTTTGTTGTGTGGATGCAGCCCAAGCTGGGCCTAGGAGAACACACCAAGCCCTTGCTTCTCTTTGTACCACACAAAGCTTTCATTAATAGCTGCTGCCATGCAATGTCATTTTGCCATTCAGGGTAAGAATTGTTTGTGAAAATGGATTAGCTCTTTGATTTGCAGTGCTCTCAGCACACGAGAAGAGGGATTTGATAAAATGGAACGTTGGTGGTGGTTCAAAAAGCAATTTGATGTGCACCTAGGGTTTTGCTAGACATTTATTCTCTAGCCATGTAAGCTGCATTGCAGCCAGTATAAGAAAAAAAAGGAAAAGATGAGTGGGTGTAATAAGGCAATTGCAAATGGGGTGTGAAAACATAGAAAACACTTTTATGTTCTAGCTTGAAAGATTTTTATAAGCAGAAATAATGAGGCTTGTCTGAGTTAATATAAAAGAAACACTAAACCAGTTTGACTAGATTACAGAGACAGTCCTGCTGGAGAGCAATGTTGATGCTGAGCAGTGTACTTACATCACATGGGATATTTCCCCCCCCTCCTCACGACACCAAGGTTTGTTGTAACACCCAATAAATTTGATTTTTCCTACTGCGACTTAAAGGCTGGAGACTTTGTATTGTTCTGACAGCACAGAGTCTCAAGAATTATTTGGACTTGCCCCAGTATAAGCTTATTTTAGGATGTTCTAGCAACAAGGAAATCAACTGTCACTTAACTTTGGCTTATTTGCACTTAAGAGTATTAACAAAGAGGTTTTTGTATGTGTTGTGTTGTTTGCACCCTTCCCCACCTGTGCAGGACTTGTCACTCAGGCAAGAGGCACTGCACTGTCACTCACCACCCTGTCCTGCAGCGTGCAAGTTACTAGACACAACGCAGGGAAAGCAAAGAGCCTCAGGGTCCGGTGTATAGATGCTCTCACAGATGACTGCAGAGCCCCAGAGGGTTCCTCTTTGCTCCAAACAGGATCACAGCTCTGCTGTCCTTGCCCCTACTACAGCAGGCATGGCAGCTGCACCTTGCGGCCTGCAGCACTCAAAACTCACTAAGTTTATTACTGCCAACCTATTGGGTGAGCAGCTCAATCCTCTGGCTGCCCAATTCACCTTCTTTCATCCAAACACTTCACTGCTCACTCTTTAAAATTCAGACCCCTCTAAATAGCTCCTGGCCTGCAAGCCATTTTAAGGCAACAACACAGCTGAAATACAGTGCTGGTAGAACTTGGGCTGTTGTCTTGCTTTGACATCAAAAGGCTTTTGCAGCTTGAATCTGAGTGATTTGGCATCAAGACTACAAGGCAAGACACATGACTCTACTCGACCAAGCAAGAACAAGCCAAATAACTGCACATGGCTGCCTATGACCAACACCCTCAGGGTTCCTGATAAACCCAGAGCATGGCTCCCTTGTGAAGAGACCCTGGCAGTGCAGGATGTTCCTCAGCTTTTCCTGCACCCAGTCCCCAGAGAACAGCAGTGAATGAACGTTGTATGGCTACTGTGGGAGTGAGAGTTCCTGTTGTAAGGGTAAGAGAAGTTTTAGAAGCAACACTTTAAAGAGAACATGAAAGGAGAATGATTAAAAATTAAACCAGACAAGAGCCCAGGACTAAGGAAGAAATAGCTATTAACACCATGCACCTCTAGCTAAAAGAGAGGAGTAAATAGCCACTATAAACAGCACAGCCCTCCTGAAGAAAGCCAGAGCACTCTGGCAGCTCACCCTTCTCTCCTAACACACAATTTTCTGTATAACATTTTAAAACTGTATTAATGAGGCTTTTCTGTACTACAGTATTGTAGCAAAGCCAACAGGTGAGACAACAGTTAGAACAATTGCCATTGCCATTCTTTTCTGGTGTGCAGATGGGAGATGGTGGCAAGGTTTGTTCCCATGACAGAGGGCTGCAGCACACTGACCAGATCAGGTTGTCCAGGATACAAGGGTCAGATTTTCACCTTTGTATCTTTTCCCTTTCCTGACATCTTCCACTACTCATTTGGACACAGACCACAGGATTTGGCAGCTTTCTATCTCATTCCAGGGAGAGCTCTCTGTCCTTATATGTAAACAATGCAGGCATCTTAATGAACCTCAGGCAAGCTTCAGTATTCTGAAGTATCCTTGGCATCCTAGCTCTGGGGCTTCTATGAACTTTTAAAATCACATTTCAGCTCTGAAAAAAGAAGAATTTTAACCTCTGAAATTATCTAACAACTTTTCCCCATCTGATACCTGCTCCAAAGCAGGGGCAATTCTGGAGCAATGTAGTTAGAAATTAAATTGTGAAAACAGTTAACCTGGGATTTAATCCCCAGTGAATCTCTAATTGTCTTGCTATAATTGTCATTACAGCACATAAAAAGAATCCTCTTGTTCCCTCGATACACTTCACAGAGCATAAACCTAAAAAATCCCCACCTGTAATAGAAAAAACATGAAATCATAGAATAGTTTGGGCTGGAAAGGAGCTTTAAAGGCTTTCTACTTCTTCCTGGAAACAGTTTTGATCTTAAATGGTTTCTAAATTTTCACATTAGAAACTTGGGGATTTTTAATAATTGAAATTTAGCTTGAAGCCTTGATAGAAGCAACAGTCTTGCATTAACAGTACAGAAAATTCTCAGAAGAGTTTGAAAGTACAATTTTTCAATCTTGTATATAGGAAGACTTGAAATGACAACCCTTTAATTTTCCTTTTTCAAAATGAAAGATGTAATTTCTGATCAAAAGAATTCAGCATCTCTAATTTGAAGACTTTCAGAAAGTGCTTTCTCTCCATTCGTTTCTGCCTCTGTGGACCATGGGAGAGGCTAATTTTTAAATGTTTAAGCTTTCCAGGGATGGAAGCTATTTCTGGACCAGCCCTACTGAATATGTTGTGTGCCACTTGATCTTTGTGCCAAGAAAAAGCTTTCAAATCACCTTTCAGATACACAGAAAAAAAGCCAGCCTAATTCTGCTCTTTGGTCATGGAGTTTAACATCACACAGAGCTGCCACCAAACTGAGAGGGTTTACATCAGAAATGACAGATGGCAAGATGGTTGCCACCTCTATCAACCCTGTCCTGTCACCAGCTCTTGAGTCTGAACGTGCCTGACACAAGGACAGCCCCAGTTTATAGCTGTTAAAGCTGAAGGGATGTATTTTTCATGTCAACAGAGTGGAACAGTTGGTAATTTTTCCAGAGGAGAGATTGCAGCAGGCTGCCAGGCAGTCATCAATTCTGACACACTATTCGGAGAGTCCCCGTTGCTGCACACCAAATGTCTAATCCACAGCTCAGGAAAGAGCTGGGAGGTGACATGCATAGAACAGGCTGGCATTCCTGCAGCATGGCTGTTTTTCTAACAGTCCTTTAAAGTTGATAAATATGCCTAGCCATTAGCTGAAAATGCTGAGGTTCAGCCAGGATTTAGTCTCACATAAACTCACATTGATGTGAGGGAAGCATTTATATACATACATTGACCAACAAATGCTATGGATACTTCAATTAGTCTGAAACATTTAACACTTTTAGGTTTGGAGATTGAAGGGCAGTCTCATGAAAAAGGAACACAAGAAATTTTCTACCCTTTTTCGCTTTTGCAGGTGGGAAAACAGTGAAGGAGTTTTGTCCCAAAAGGGCAAAAGTGGGCAGGGGAACTTAGCAAAGTCTATAGCTTTGGATAGGGACTACTAAATGTTAAATCAAAGCTGCATGCCCATGTCTGAAGTGAAGGCTTATTCCAGCCCTGTTGATGAAGTGGTACACTCCAACACTTGGTGGGCAGGTTGCAGCTAAAGGAGAATGCAGCCTGCCTAAACAGCAATCGCCCCTTCCCTGACCATCCTGTTCCCTCATGAAGGCAGCACTGCCCTTAATAGGTCACTGGATCCCTCTCCAATGGAGAAAAAACATCCCTCAGGAAGCAATGTCTTGGCTGTTTGTTGTTTGGGCATGTGTACAGATAACTCTCCTGCTCCTATCCTCAGAAAGTCTCCATGAGGCTGATCCCTACTGTTCTGAGCCATCTGGATGTATCAACTCTGAGGTACTGCAACAGAAAAGCAGTCCATAATGTGCTAGAAGAAAATATTCAGTGTTAGCTGGGCACCAGAGATAGGGTGGATTAAGTATTCCTCAACAGCTGTCCTGTGCCATTTGTACCGTGCCTGTAGGAAGTGTGGGTATTTAACAGACACGGCTCTCACTTGAAACAAGACCTCATTGACCAGATTGTTTTACAGTTAATTAAAAACCTAAATCCATATCAACCCATGTAGTTCCATGCTGTGAGAAAAATATTGGGTTGAATAGGTCATTTGCTACACCATAGAGGTCTTCTAGCAAAACTAGACTGCAAGGCTCCCACAGCCTTGGTTTAAGCCCTGCCACTGGCAAGGCAGTCTTTATAACACTAGGAAGGATAAAATTGCAGCAGCTATTATTTTTCATGCTTCACTTAAGAAAATGACCCACCCCCTAAAACTAGGCTAAGATAGCTTCCCCTGAAGTACAGTACATTAAATAAACTATGTAAATTGCACGCCTGTGTTTGAGGAATTCACGTCTTGTAACCAAGAAAGAAGGGCGAGGCAGTTCCTGCAGGAAGTTAGCTCTTACTCTGTTATGTGTCTGAGGCAATTCCTCACCTCCCTTACAGAGAGGAGCATGAGCCAGGCCAACGCTCTTTGTGATAGAATTCCATCCAACAAAAGAGAATTATGAGGGTACGCTAATGGAAATGCATCAGTAGGAAAAAGGGTCGTCTGCTGACTTGCCTACCATTTTCCTCACAGCATTTCTGTCACCCTGATTTGCTGCTCTTCTGTCTACAGGAGCAAAGGGTAATCCTGTTGTGCAATTACCTCCTTCTCCTGTTATTAATTTGTTGCTTGAAGGAACAAAGCTAAATGACTTTTAATTTTGTTTTGAAATAAACTGTGCTTTGCTACTTCTTTTGCAGAAATGAGAAGAGAGCTGATTTTCTTTCTTGATTGTATTGTTCTTCCTTAGCATTGTGCACTCGGTAAATTATATTAGCACAGCATGAAGCTGGCACAAGATACATGACGCAGTCTCAACTGTAAAATCAAAACTGCTTGGCTAGAAGAACAAAGGATATTTCCTCCGCCCCCTCTATCCACAATATTCAGGGAAGAGGAAAAGCATAGTTTGGCTACATTTCTTAAACTGTCATTAAAACATACAGATATGTTCTACAGCAAATTCCTTTTGACTGATGCTAAAAGCCTGACTAATTCTGTACGCTGAGATAAGAAGTGACAAATCTACAAAATTTTAATTAAGTCAGTTTTAACATGACATATATTATACTTCTCTTTCCTGGACCAGAAGCAGCTCACAGACATCACTTTAAAGAGTTTTCCTCAACCACTGCAAAGAGTTCTGCCAGCTGTATGGACTGGATGGCCAAACAAGAAATACAAGATATTTGATTCAGGATCTAGGTTCTATATATGCCCTGTCAAAAGGAACCATTTCAACACTTTTTAAGGGGAAGGACCTCTTTAGTGTGCCTCGCTGAATATGTTTGGCCAAGACACTCATTGCACTCAAGAGGCATGTTGCCATGAAACACCTCTTTTTGCTGCTCTCATGAGGCATGTCTAGATTTCAGATAAGTTCAGAAGCCTCAAAGAAAAAGATTCCCTTTTAAATTGCCAAATTTTTTTGGACCAATTTGATGTCGAAGAAGTGCTTTTCCTGTTCAAGTTTTCAATGGACAAGAGGATTTGATATGATGAAATGTCAAGCAAAAAACATTAAAGAAGCATTTACATCATTTTTAGTGAAGTTGTCTTTGAAATCCTCTACTCCATGTTTAACTCCGACTTTGAAACTTATGCTGATTATTTCACATGGCAGGGCTTCATTGATGTTGAAGATCATAAAAATGCAGTTATCTTAAAGGGACTCTTTACCTTATCTTTCTTGCCCTAGCAATAAGCAGACTCTAGAAAACTATTAGCTGAAGTTACCTATGGCACCCCAAATTCATCTGTTTTAGCCCTGAAATAAGCTCATGCTAAAGAAAACCACAATTTCTGGATTTGGATTAAGACCTTTGATACCCTTCTTTCTATCCCTTAAACTCTCATGGATAATGTTAAAACTGAGTAGGGCAGAAGACTCTTGAATTCGATGGAAAGAAGCAAGGATTTGGCTTCACTTCAGGTAGCACCTCATAAAGAAGCTTCCCCACTTTGGGTAGGGGAACGAAGGTGAGTCAGTCAAAGGTCCTCGACAAGCAGCTGCCCTCGACAGATGAGCATGCATATGAACCCAGGGGTGCTTCTTCCTAAAAGACAGAAAACCTGGGAGGGTTTTTTGGACAGGAAGACTCTGAGAAGTCCTACAGTTCTGACACCAGCAATCAGGATATTAGGGAATGAGTATGCAGAGAAAAAGTGGATGAAATATGAACACAGTTGTCAGGGTTAGTAAGACACTTCAATAGCTTCAATGTAGAGGGAGTGAGGCGAAGAATACTTCTTTTAACCATCACAGTTGTAAAAAGTTGCAAGAGTTTTAAGACCACTCAAAGATAAGCAATACAAAAAGAAAAAATAATTAAGGTATGTGTAGTCTTAGCATTACTACTTCTGCTATATGACAGCACATGGTGATAAAGTAATCTTTAAAAAAAAAAAAAGAAAGCAGCTAATATGATACACTCAGTGGATGGGTGATATCTAAGTAATAAAAGTCCTTCAGAACCAACAAATTCCCAGGAAAACAGTTAAAGAATACACTGACATGCTCTAGAATTTTCTAGGTGTCCATTCTCTTTCCTTTTTTTTTTGGTAGCATTCTTCAAGGAAAGAAAAAGCCTCACTTGTTTTGACAGTCTGGCCCTTATTTTTAACCCTCAGCTTATTCACTAGAGAGGAACAATTAACCTTCCAGCACAAGTACCAATTCATATACTTAAAAATTGCATTGAATGAGTGATGTGCAGTCTGAAATTAGACCACACAAAGGTTTTAAGCTCTTGAACAGACTAATGAAGGTAATTATCAGGACATTCTGATGAATGAAGGACATTCTCTGAAGGAGCCTGCTGAACTGAAGGCGCCAGTCTAGCCTCCTCATTATGTACCACAACATGGCACAATAAGCTGGCATCCACTGAGTAGAGACCTTCAGCCCAAAACACTTCTCAAAGATGTAGCATTTCTGAAGAACTGCTTTCTGACTACCTACCTTTCTATCAACCTGCAAAGCAGTAAGGTCAAGTAGTGTAACTGAGCAAATGGGGCGAGAGATCTGACAAAACCCTCAACCTCATGGCAGTTGAACAGTTTGCTATAACTTACTTGACAAGAAATACAGGGAGCTTAGCCACTATCTGGAGTGCAGTTTGAATCTCATCGGCACAGCCATCAGGGTATTTCCAGAGGAAAACTTTCTTTGGTACTTGACAAGAGCTATGTGTACTGCAGGGACCACCAGCAGTGAAGGCATTTTTGTCCTTCAGGAAATCACTTCATGCTGCTGATGTGCATGTCTGTTAAGAAGGCTCAAGCTAATTCCTTTTTTTTTTTTTCTTAGAGCAGCACTTGCCCAACAGTGCTATGCCACAGTCAGGGGGAGTTTGGGGGGAAAAAAAATCCATATCTGCTTATTTGCAAGACTTTTACAGAAGATTAGCAACAGTCACATACAAAACCCAGAGGAATTTTGAGTCAGAAGAAGATCTAATAAAATACACATTGAATTTTGAATTCAGGCAAGTGCATTTTTACCTTCCCCAAGAGGGGAAACAAAGCGGCTGTCACAGCAGAATGTATTTGTGTTCTGTTTCAGAGCTATATGTTGAGAGATTAATGTTATCTTTGCAGAAGCATCATTAGGAAGCTGCCCAGAAGACAAAAAAAAAAAAAAAAAAAAAAGCTTATGTGGGGCTGCACACACACACATAAAAATTTAAATTGCAAAAAGCCTGAAAAAATTGGCTGCATTCCAATTTTAAGTAGAAAAATAATTTCCACAGACTAGACAATAATTCTCACAGGCTGAAGTCTGAAAAATTTTCTGTATTTTCATGCAATATTTTCTAAACTTCTTTGATTATTCTGAAAGATGACAGAGGGCAGAAATGCTTCAGTGTATGTTTGATATTCTTATTAATGATGAAGAAACTGAAGAAAATAATACATTAGTGCATTCTGATGGTCTCTGTGGGCATGGATAGGGTACCAATTTGATTAAAAGACTGAATCCTGGCCTAATTCAATTACTAGAAGGAATTTAATTACTCTCTCATGCTAGAGAGGATATGCAAAATTGTGCAAAAGAATGAGATCTCCATACTCAACTCCCATAGCTAAGCAAGAAATCTTTATCTTAAGTATGCTCTACCTCAAACTATATATTAATCAAAATTTAAAAATCTAGAGCAAGGACTAAAAGATATTAAACCAAAGAGATCTTCACATGAGTTGATGAAGCTATAGATCAGTCACATCAGCTAGATAATCCAGGTGAGTTGGATTTCATATAACATACAACTAGCTAGGCGTGAACTATACACCTATTTAATGTGAGTGCAGAATTTGCTGTAAGAAAACAAAGTAGAAAGTTTTTGAGGGCAGCAGAATGTTTTGAGAGTATGGTTAACTTTTTTCCCTACTGCTGCTTTCACAAATCAAAATAATATGCTGTACCTTTTCCTAAAATTGAAGCTCCCACAGAAGATGATGTTTAGAAACTCCCTTTTCAGAGGGAGCTACTGAGCATTTCAATGCCAGGCACCTCCTCTGCTCTGAGCTTTAGATCCTTCAAATCAAGTTCCTTGAAAGAGATGTGCCAGATAAACTAAACAGATTAAAAAAAAAAAAAAAAAAAAAAAGGAAAACACATTTCTCAAATTTCTGAAAGTTGCTTAACAATCTCACTCTCCAAGTTACACTAGAAAAGTCTCCAAGACACTAAGTTACATTTTCACAGCTCTCAACTTAGACACATAAACTAAATTCTGAACTTCATCTTCACTTTAGTCAGACCTGTTTTGTGCTGATGCTTCTAAGCCACTCTATGCTCCTAAGAATCTGACTCCTTGTTTGCAGGGTACAATGTGCCTCCCTTTCCCTCTGCAGCAGTTCCCACACTGAATCCCTGGAAGAGAAATCCAACACCAGCAGGTCCACATGGAGTACACCTGTCCAGGCAGAGAGACCCTGTCAGCACAGTAAGACAGCAGGACACAGAGAGCTGAGTGCCTGAGGAGGACACACCTTGGCTTTGGGCAGCTGGTGTCCACAGCCACCTAAACCCTCACCCTTGGAGGCCAGAGGTGCATCAGCTCTTCTGCCCAGCTTGTGCTGCCCTGTTACAGTGACTGCGTGTTTCCCATTCTGGGTGGGAATTTACAGGAATACAAATATAAGCTGGTGATGACAGAGATTAATATCACATGTAACACAACCCCGCAGTTTTAGACACTATTTGCAGTTAGAGTGCATTTTGGTGACGACTGGTGGGACGAGCTAGGATGGGACAGCCCAGCAAACATGCCAGGATTAGCAGAATAGACAGAGCTGCTGCCTATCTCATGTACACCAGAGTGAAGCTAGCCAGGAGGAACAGGGTGGATGGAGGTCTAGGTCTTGCTGGGAAGGAGAAGAAAAGAGCATGCCTACATCCAGGGATGCTACAAGAGCTGAGAGACTGGGAGAGATTAGTGTTCAACACTGCACCCAGACAGAGCAGCTAAAAATGGACGACCTACATACTTCAAAGTAACTGTTTAAGTATTACTATCAAGGTCTATCTGTGCCTAGCCTTTCCAAAAAAATTACAAGAAGGAAATCAATAATGCCTCTCTTCCCCCACCCGGAGAAAACGCTGGCACTACTGATGGGAAAAGGGGAGCAGGGTGGAAGACAGATGATAATCTCTCTCTCGTTGGGTTTGCAATGGAAATAACAGCTATTGATAAATGTGTTGCCAAACAGGCAATACATATTTACTCGTTTTGGTTCATTTGTCTTCATGGAACCCATCAGAGAAAATTAAACTCCTAGCTGGAAGTATGCTACTGCCAGACCCAAACTCCTCCAGCTTGCCTTCAGGGGATTCCTTGCCTTTCACTATGATTGAAGGCCTGTACTGCACGACTGAGCTGCACCTCATTAAATTAGCACTGAGCAGACTTCGCAGGGCTGCTTCCTTTCCAACACCATGAGAGTCAGAGCTTGCTGCTGCCATGAGGAATGAGCTGCTGCATGTCATGAAAACATCAACATTTAGCTGTAACGAGGAAACACACAAGAAAATAACCTCTGTGCCTCCCTCCCCTAATGAATCAGAAAGGGATAATGCTCAAATTTTGGTTTCAGCAGCCTAGCTTGCTTCTGCTGGTTCTAGAGGACTTCTATCAACTTCAAGAAAAACCGGGCACAGGGAAAATTTTTTGACTCAGACTTGGGTCAGTGTGAAAAGCTTCATTAGCAAAGCCCACCTCTTGCCAGAGTGTTCATGCACTTTGCAGTAAGCCCCATATTTAAATACATCTGCAGACTTTATTCCACTGATTTTGCAGAGCATAGAGGAAGGAAAGAAATTAAATGTTGGGGGCATAGCCTTTAAAAAGATGCTCATCTTTGGATGCTTTTCCTTTACAAATAAAAGGAAATCAGCCTCATGAAGAGCTACTGAGAGCAAGGATAAGACAAAGCAGTTCCCTGGTAACCAACCCTGTTTCCAAATCCAAGTGTAAAATACATTGTTTATGAGGCTGAGTAGCTGAAAGTAGCAGATAAAACCTATTTTTACCATTTTCTATTCAATCTGTTGTCTGAGCTTAGAGAAGTGAAGCTGGACAGCCTGTAAGGAAAAGGGTTTCAGAATGATGCGAGGATCATTGCTGACCTTGGGAGTTTAAGCTGAGCTCTTATCACACTCTTCCTGGACAAAAGCCTACACTTCAGATGGGTGCAAGAAGTATGAGGGTGAGGTGCTGATTATCATCATCATCATTCAGTCCTGAGATGGAGCCTGCCGTGGAAGAGGCAGATCAGCCTGAGCTCCGCAGCCGGTACCAAGCAGTTCGGTGCAGCTCTCAGTGCAGCCGATCTGGAGGTCATGCTCCTCATTGTGTGTCCCCTTCTAAGCATACCAGAGTATGCCACAGAGAGCTTTAAAAGGCAGTTCTGGTGACAGAAAGCCTGTCCACATTATATCCCATGTTAGTGTCCAGTTTGCTTTCTGCTTTGACACTCAGAGCCCCTCCTACATATCACTGAGAGGCCTGTGGAGTGAGATACTCTGGCACGCATTCACCAGGCTCAACAGGACTTTCTTCTGAAGGAATCAACCCAGCTGCAAACAGATGTTTTCAGTTGGCCTACAAACATAGCATTAACATGTCTCACTGCATATTGCTGCCTCCCTGCTAGAGCACAGCTCAGCCTAGAAGGTTTGTCATAAGAAATGCTAAAGTTTTCTCGCTCTTAAACATTGTCCTCATCCAATCAGAAAGATTGGAGAGATCTTGAACACCTTCAGAATATCCAGAGATGTATCCTTTCAAGTTGTGACGTCTTCTTCTTGCAATTAGGCTACCGTGTATTAGCACTGGTCACACCAGATCTTGCTGGACAGCCAAGGACAGACAGCCAAACACTGAGCCACATGCAGGCTGTGAACAGTGAATGTGCCATTTTTGCTTCTACTTGGTCTGAAAGATCACATCTACAGCTCAAAAACTTCTCTTGCTGAACATCCCAGCTGTCACCTCTGATGCTTTTATCAAGCCAGGCCTTCTGATATTTTTCCCATCTCTTGGAAAAGAGATGGACTGCCAAGGGCACCCTGTCTTATCCAGCCTGCAACAATAGCAATGCCTTCAGGTGTCTTCCCCCCCGCTGAACTGAACTGAGCCTGTTAAACACAAATAGAAGCTGAGGAGTAGAAACAGACGTTATCCATCAAAAAAGCATACCCTCAGCTTTAAAGAGAGAGCAAAGAAACAGCCATGGGAAGAACTTTACTCATATCCTGGCTTGGGGCAATTACTGCCTCTCTAGTGCTTTGGGAGCCTATCTTTACATTACTTGAGATGACTTCTACTGCTTCATTCACTTCTCACCAATTTACTGACCACCAAGTAGCAACTCAAGCACTTTCTGAAGATCAGCAAAAAACCATTTTTTCATTGCCTACTACTGCTAAAAAAAAAAAAAAAAAAAAAAAAGAAAAGAAAAGAAAAAAAGAGGGGCCTTACAGCCAGAGTTAAGAGAGACAGCTCAGCCAGTGTGGGCTGCAAATCACTTCTGGACCTGCAACAAACCCAGCTGAATTACACTTATCTCTGCCTCACTGGCACACAGCTGAAGAGGGATATTGCCCTGGTCTCACTGGGGCTGTTTGCTATTCAGAAGTTAGGACGAAAGAGCTCATATTTCACTTTTATCTTTCTCACTAAATTCCTAAGTGCCTTTGCTCGGTTAGTTCACTGCTTTCAGTAAATCGGATACTTGAAACTAGCTTAAACTTAAGTTGGGATAAGGCTAAGGCATCTGCACAGAAAAGGCTTTGGGTAGGCATATTTTTTTTTTTTAAAGCTTTGAACTAGTGTGTTCAATTAATGTTTGATCAGTTTTCAAGGTTTTTGTGATGCTTCCTCAATGGGGGAAAAGGAAAATCTTTCAGATGGAAACAGAGCCTTTTCTTGACTCCTTTCAAAAATGCTGTTGATTGGAGCCACAGCCCTTAGGAGCTTCCTGGAAAGGAAGATGTGAGCTCAGCTGTTCTCACCAGAGCCCTGTTCAGTACAAAGTGAAGATCACACACAGGATCTTTCCTGCATTGCTGTAGCCAGCCTTGGTAACTCAGGGTATGCCAGCAGTACCCCCATGCACCATGGCCAGGCCACCAGCAAGGCACAGGTCAAATGCAGAAGGTTGAATCCCCATCTATTTTGATGCAGTAACAGGCACTAGATCCCAGATCATCCCAAGTCTCCTGCTCTCATCTCCTAGTTCTTATCCTGAAGCACATTAGTTCAGCAGCTCACACTTTTTAAAAAGCAGAAATCTAATGCTGTACTAATAATTTCACAGGGTTAAAACCATGACACCACTAAAACACATCCAACCTGAAAGCTGGAAGGTGAGAGCCAACTTCACAGCTGCAGAGAAAGGAATATTTGCCAAGAGACTCTGCAGTTTTGAAGAGCACTATAGGACATGAGAGCAGGCAGATTGAGAGGCATTACAGATTTTCTCCAACAACCACTGCCCAGCCAGTTGCACAGAGCTCTTTCTGCTTCCTGTAACACTACACAGCAGTCTGCCTCTTGCCATGACATATGCCAGCAGTTCCACAGAATCCATACAACCCATGGCACCTAAAATATAAAACATTAATTTCTAGAAGCATATTTCTCTAAGGATGAAGACCCTCCCACACCCACCTTCCCTGGCTTCCTTCAGGAAATGTATTTCAGAGACACCTTAAGTACGTGTAATTAACTACTTATTAAACTCCATTGCTTTAAGTATGTGAAAAATAGGGTATAATTTAGTCAGCACATGTAACATGCAGAACAACTCCCTCACTAGCACTGGGTTAAACTTATTATGCAAATCATAGTTTAATGAATTTAATTACCCATTCATACCATGGTACTTTTCTTGCTGGACAAAGCCTCTATGATGCAGTGACATATTTTGGAAGCAGAAAAAAAACCTGTGCTGACTTCTTAAAAAATTCTGCACTGAAATAAATACTTCACAAACAAGTGTTAAGAGAAATTTACTAAGCGATAAAAAAAAAGATTCCTGAGGAAAAAAGTTAAGAAATATGAACATGTCCTAATATATGCTTATTATAATGTATAGTACATTTCCAAGGTTATAGACACTTGTAATATATAGCATTTGCAAGTATCTAGAATAAATTACTATATCAAAAGTAACTGAGCAATTACAAAGCATTTTGAAAGACTGAAGTTTTATGACACAGTTGCTCTGAATATTCTTGTACTGTTCTTAGAATGAACATTTAGGTCCTTTTTGACTTCCTAATGCTCTCGTATCAGGCTTCAGAAAAAAATTCCTCTCCCTTCAGGTTTCCCCATCTAATTAGAAAATCACACTCTCCCTGCATAAAAAAAATTCAAGAACAGATAACTACGAACACCAAATTTCTCAATGAACAGACAAGTTCAATTTGACAGGCCAGCTTCCATGATTTCAAATGGGCAAGTTCCATTTAAAAAAAAAAACCAAAAAACCAAAAAACGCAGGAAAAGGCATATCAGAGGTTTCCTTCCTTCACCTAATGGCACCATGGTGCCTACACTCCATGGGGAAGTCTGTAATAGTTTTGAAGCCTTAACTGACAGGCTATTAATTCCATATTTTCCACATCATTATATATTTAATCTGTTGACACTTTTTTGATGATATTGCTGACTGCTGAAGGTTTAGCTTTCTGAAGGCACTTACAGCTGCCCAGCACGCTGCTGCAGAAGTCCAAGTGGAGCCCTGCGGGAAGCCAGCAACCAAAGAGTTAAAGCTGGAGACAAGGAATGTACACACACAATAATTGTAACTAGCCATCGTTTAGGCCTGCTTAACGAGCATAGCAGATCATTTGTGACACAACCTCAAGCAAGGAAAAAAACCCCAAATGAATTTGATGCATTCCTGTATGGCATGGCTAAGCAGAGGGGCTTTAGCAAGTTTAAGGAGAAATGTGAGAAGGCAAATGGGGTTAAACAGCTTAGATAGCAGCTGTTCTTGTCCCTGAAAAGAAAATGTGTTCAATTATTCATGTTCTGCTTAAACTAACAATGAAGCCAGCTTCAACAGAGCAATTCTTCTGCATTATTCATACCATGGAGAGGGCAGAGTCTCTGCAATGAGGTGTTTTTGCAGATGGATGAAGCCTACAAATGGTTGAGAAGCTGGGCTTGCTCATAAACTCAATGGAGAGAGTGAGTGTGTATGGTATTTAAATAGAACAAAAAAACCAACAGCAAACAAAAAAAGCACTGATAAGGTTTACATCATCTATAAGCTAGAGAGGCTTAGAAACATTATTGAGGCAAATTTCAAACCATCACAGAATGGTTTGAGTTGGAAGGGACCTTAAAACTGATCTAGTTCCAATTCACCTGCCATGAGCACACCTTACACTAGACCAGATTGCTCAAAACCCAATCCAACATTCCAAGGATGTGGCATCTACAACTTCTCTGGACAACCTGTTCCAGTGCCTCTGCACCCTCACAGTAAAGAATTTCTTCCTAATATCTAATATAAAGCAATTTTCTTTCAGCTTAAAGCCATTCCCCCTTGTCCTATCACTACATGCCCTTCCTCTTCAGCTCTCTTGCAGTTCCCTTTAGGTACTGGAAGATGCTGTAAGTTCTCCCTGGAGCCTTCTGCAGGCTGATAACCACAATTCTCTCAGCCTTTCCTCATAGGAAAGATGTTCCATCCCCCAACTATCTTCATAACCTTTGGGTTCATTTGAACAGGTCCACATCCTTCTAAAGTTGGATGCAGCACTCTGGGGTGTCACCAGAGCAAACCAGAGGGGCAGAATCCCCTCTCTCAACCTGCCAGCTGCATTTCTTCTGATGCAGCCCAGCTAAGTATTATCAGGAAGAAGCAATGAAATTCACATCTCAGGTGTCTGGTCATTGTATCTGTTATTCTGCAGAACACATCAGAGAAAAATCAATTTATTGGAGTGGTTATTGCATCCCAACAGGAATTTTAAAGAAGTCTGGAAGCATCACATCCCTTGCTTACGACCACAGAGCAGAGCTGTCCTGCAGCAATTACAGGGTACTATTTGATGGGAGCACCATGCAGTCCTGAGGACTTCATCACTCCATCACCCAAAGCAGGACCTGCACCTATCACAGTCATCCCTTCCATTCCTCTCAGAACTTGTTGCTCTTCAGAGTAACATCCTACATGGAAGCATTAATTAGACCTCAAATTTCCCTACAAAGGTTGTCTGGCTTAGCCACAGTGTGTAACAGAGAATGGGCTGGAGAAACACAGGAGGACTCTGAGCAAGACAGACTGAGCTCTGCTCTGCAGACAAATGCTTGGAAGTCCTGTCAGCAGAGCTGAGAAGACAGTTTTCCAGGGAACCTCAGGTACTATCCCTCCACATGAGGTAGACTAAGATGGCTTCCTTCATTCCAGCTGATTTTTCCAAACACCACTCTAACTCTACCCTACCCTTTCTAGCCTGAGGAAAGCAGCACTATAACAGAACCTGATCATTAAATCCCACCACTCTTTGCAAGCCAATACAGCCTCTCTGGGATATGCCAGTCCATTTATTTATAAGCACAGGCATGCAAACTTAGCTACATATATGTATCTGAGGCAAGCAAGCAGCTCTGAACTCCAGAAAGGAAGAAAATGTGGATGAAAACAGATCACTGAGTACAGCCATGTGGGACTGAGCAGCAACACAGCCCTCGAGGTGCATGGACAAATATGTGTCCTACCATAAACAGCTATCCAAGCCAATGAGCTCCCAAAATCTGACCTGACACTGCAATGGAGAGAGAATAGTGCCAACCTGTAATGACACATCAGACCACAGATGAGAGCAGCTCCCTTTGGTACTTCATATTTTGTGAAAGACCAGAGCCAGAGATAGTGCAGGCCTGTAATCCAGTGTGGAGATTTTAAGCTGACGTCCTGCAGCCAACAAGGCACAGCAGAAACCTTGCGCTGCCTCCTCTGCAATAGTCAGCTCCAGGGAACACCCCTGTGCATGTTTTGGTTACTGGTGTCACCATGCAAAGCTCATTGATCCCATCCCAGCTTCATCCATGTCACATATCCCTTATTCCTACTTTGTTCCTGCACATTCACACTTCTTACCAACTCTGACCCCGTTCTTCTAGAATTGCTTTATTTCAGAGGCTGAAGTTCGCCCTCTGCAGAGCAGGCCTAAAATGTCTGTGGAAATCTCTACATACAGTCCAAGCTCAGTCTTTGTGATGCAAAGCACTCTGAGAGTGAGAGCCAGGATTTTAATCAAGATTTAAGTCACAGACCTCATGCCCTCCCTGCAATTAGTCACCCCATTAACCAATTATCCTCACTGTGGGAGCTGGAACTCGATTTTTAGCCAGACTTTGTCTCACTTCAGGTGCCAACCACTGTGCATCATAATTTTCTCTTGGGGTAGAGAGCCATCTAGCAGTGGACTCATCACTTTGCAGATTCCAACAGCACATTAATCCTTTTTCATATAAGCATATTAAGGATGGATTTTGCTACATACAGTTTCCTGAATTAACCTCAAACATTTTCCGAACCTTTCCAGACCTCTGCCAACACTGAATATCCTTTTTTTGGAAATGTAGGCAACATAGACTGATGAAATAAAAGCATTCAGGGACTTAATAAGAGGTGACAGCATTACTGTTTTACAGGTTATCATTTTACTGACTTGTTAATTGCAGGATTGCCACTTGCTATTCAAACCAATCGATTTTCAGAGCTTTATGCATTTTCACATCGTATGTTCCCAGCATGCTACACAGTAGATTGAGCTTTCACTATGGTTTTTTAAAATTGGAATCACAGTATTGTGGATGGGTTTTCAACATTCCACCTGAAGTTTGTGTAAGATATTTTATGGAAAATGTTTTATTGCCAAGAGGAACCCAAGCTAAACATAGCAACATCCTGTCTTTGCATGTGTGCCGCAGGAAGGAGCACACCCTTCCCTCCAGGGCTTCTAGACCTGGCTTCTCCTCCCCCCCAGTCTTGGCATAAACCACAGCACTGAAACACAAGGGCAGAGCATGATGTGTCTGGAACAGAGGCTTTCATCCCCCAGCAGAACACACGCTTGTTTTAGCACCATGATTACAATAGCAGGAGAGTAAGCACCAGAGAAGGAGAAAAAGGAGAAGGAAAATAAAATCAAGAACAGAGCTGAGCCCCGGTGCAGTTAGAACATAGTCAAATACATATCTGTTTTGCAGAGATATTTGTCAGACAAGTGGCAGGCCCCAGTCTGGCTTTACTGCTAATCTTTGAACATACTCATGGATGTAGGTAACCTCAGACTTACACAAGCCAGAATCTGCCCTTGAGCATTTAAAAGGCATTTCTAACAATACACCAGTCCTCAGGTAGGCACAGACCTGAGATGAACCGCAAAGCAGAGGGCAGTGCAGCTCTTGCCCTCCTGGGCACTCATCCACTTCCACACTCTTCCACATCCACACTCTTCCTGCCTCCTCCACTGCCCAGGACAACAGAGCTGGCAACGCTGCCACAGAGGAGAAGGGGACAGTGACTCTGGAAAAGTTAAATCATTATGGCCCCACAGCCAGAAGGTCAGACTTGTGATAGGCACCCAAGACACAAGTCTGGCTACTCTGACCTCAATTTTATTGAAAAGATTCTAGGCCTTCAAGTTTTTAAGGACCAAACTAATATTATGATGCAAGATTATGGGTGCGGGAAATAAAAGTATTATTTTAAAATTAAAAAACATGTAGGGTGATGTTTAAGCTGCTCAGAAGTAATTTCTTTTTTTCCTGATGGAGGTGATGCTCCTAAATTTTTGCTTTGTTTTAGCTAATATGGTTAATACAAATATATCTGTATTCCAGCTCTTTCAAATGTGCTTCTCCCTACACTTGGCTTAATATTGGAATAATTTAAGTCCTTCAGATCACTAAAAGGGCACAGGATCCAGGGGTCACCTCTGCAGCTGTGATTCACCTAATTGCAGGTCTTCTTGCAAGTATGAGTTACTGAATTTCCTTCTATGTTGTAAGGAAAAAAAACCCAGTTTACACAGAATCAAAAGTTCTCTCTTCTCTCTAAAGTATCTTTTCTTCTTTGGGGGAGCTCACATAACAGAGGTTTAATGCTTCAGCATGTTTGAAAGAACAAAACAAAGCAATTTTCACTGGCCTTTCCAAGGGGCAGCCCTGCCTGTGCAGGTGCAAACTCACTGCCTGCCCTTGCAGGGCCCAGCCCCTTGGTCCTGCCATCAGCTATGCAACTCACCCCAATCACCTCCATGGAATTGGAGAAGAGTTATGGTTGGAGGAACCTTTAAAAGTAATCTCGTCCAGCCCAGCCCTGCCCTGCAGTGAACAGGGACATCTTCAACAAGCTTGAATGCTCAGAGCCCCATCCAACCTGGCCTCAAACGTTTTCAGGGACAGGGCACCCATCCACCTCACTGAGCAACTTATTGCAGTGTTTTATCACCTTCACTGGAAAAAAAAAAAAAAAGAAGTATTCTTTTTATAAATTTACCCTCTTTTAGTTTAAAACTATTTTCCCTTGTCTGTTGAATCAGGTCCTCCCAAAACATTTGTCTCCATCTTTTTTACCTGTCCCCTGTCAGCACTGAAATGCTGCCGTAATATCTCCCCAGATTCTCCTCCTCTGTGGTCTGAACAATCCCAGCTCTCAGACTTTCCTCACAGGAGAAGTGCTCCAGCCCCCTGGTTATCCTCACTGCTCTCCTCTGGACCACCTTCCACAGGGCCATGTCCTCCTTATGCTGGGGGCCCCAGAGCTGGATCCAGCACCACAGGTGGGGGGTCTCACCAGAGTGGAATAGAGGGGCAGAATCCCCTCCCTCAACCTGCTGGCCACCCAGATGTTTGTTTTCCTGGATTGGCATCGCTGTTTTCACAGGATTAGTGATCCAGAGGCACCATCTAGTGGTGTCTAGAAAACAAAGTCTCTAATTTAGTTGCAGGCTCTGAGACCTACAGAAACAATTTGTGTCATCTGCTAAGTGACCACCCTCCAACTCCCTCCAGACAGGGAAGGAAACCTAACACAGGATAGACAGGAAGCCCTGCAGAAAGAGGGTTTGACAAGCAATTACTCAGCAGAGTCACAGACAGGCTCTAGACTAAACTAAGCTTCATAAAAAGCTGAATGAAAAGACTCCACTGGGTGTTCAGTTGAGGGAGCATAGCACAGTGATGTTACTCCGGGGCCCTGAGCTGGTTCCAGAGCCACAAATGGTGCTCTTAGACCCAAGATCTTCGTTGTCAAAATGGCAGGCAAATAAAGTAGGATTTTCATACCAGATCCTGACATCAAAACCCAGGTGGTTTTGTCAAAAGGAGCAATTGATAATGCTGCCATTTAGTGCAGAACTCAGCATGAAGACCCTATGACTCCTATAGTTCTCCCCTTTAACAGCTACTTGTATTCCTTATCCTATCTGTCTTCAGGAAAGCCAAAAAAGCAGATGCTGCCAGAAAGTAAGAAACTGCAGCTCGCATAATTCTTAGTATTTGCAATTTATATTTAGTTATAGGCACTCAAGTTACCTTTTTCTTGCATCCAAAGCACTCTATACAACAGGCTTTTTAGTCTCCATTGCATTTGCCTTTTATAGCCTTGAGTATTTCACATAGGAGAGTATTTTTGAACTGAAGAAAACATACGCTCCATAATTACATGAGCAACTGTAACTATAACTGTACAGTGCTGGAAACAAAGTTTTCACACGTATTTGCTAACATATGGTGTTCTCATGTCATCCAGGGACAGTAATGCCCAGCTTCTTTCAGTAATGCTTGAGCCAAGAAAAGGGTGAAGAATTTTCTTGCAGGCATTTCCCTCACTTTGTGTCTCAGTGCAGAGTTGAGCTGGTTTTGTATATCTACATCTCTCCATCACTTTTCCCCTCTCACTGGTTTAACTTTTTCTGGCACTGACATTTTGTACAGTCAGCTACCAACACTGTACTATGGCCCTTACTCTCCATACAATGAAGAAAGCAGCTACTTTACTCTTTATACTGTCTCCAAAAACATTTTCATCCTTATTTCATCCTTTCATTATGTAGACATACTTATTCAAGCAATATAAAATAAACAGCATTTCCTCACCTATAACCACGAATATAAATTATTCATTTCTTTTCAGTGTCCTCTGCAGATTCTGCACTAGAAGCCTTCTCCCAGGTTTATCACACTTTTGTCAAAAAACCTTCCAAAATGATTGAACTGTAAGGGTATCACTACAGCCACACTTTGACCCATCTCGAGTCAGACTGGTCTCCCTACCAGAGCCTGCAAGGAGCCCTTCATAGCCGGACACTGTGGTCAACAAGGGCAGGATCACAGCACGGAGATTCTGGATGGTGCCAGGGGGAGAGCTGAGCCTGGTAACTGCCTCCAAACACAGAAGAAGGGTAGACTATGGATTAGGAGCTCACGACTCCATCTTCAGCTTGTTGACAGGCACTAACATGGCTTTCCTCTCCACACTAGCAAGGATCATGTGTCTGGACCATGGTTATGCTGGGAGCCCTCTTTTGGTATTAAACTGTGGTCAAAAGCAGGACTACTTCAGTAACTGTGGGTGTCAAAAATAATAAACAGCTTTACAGGGTTATATCTTTAAATTAAGACTGAAAATAATTCAAACCCCAAAACTGAGAAAAAACCCCCAAATACTGCAGATGTTTTCTTTAAGATGGCAAAGTACCGGTCCAGGATTGCCTCCCCTACTCTTCTGCAAAGGAGTTGAAATAGTTGGGCTGATTCTGTCTGGAGTACCTTCAGCTGGAGGCAGATACCCACCACAGAAAACAGCACCTTAAACAACCTATTGATGCTGAAAGTAACAGAAGAGATGCATATGAGAATGTCAAGAAAACTTAACAATAGCTGTTATTTCCTGCACAGCCTATAATTAGATACTAGGGTAGTACCTTATACATGCTTAAGCTCCAAGCCAGAATTAATTTTGCTTATTTTTCTATCTCTGCATTCCCATTTGGGCTCTTTGTGTTGATGCTTGCCAGCTTTCTGACAAAGCAATATATCTGTGGCTGATAGTTGATAGGAACCATTGTGAAATATGTTTGCTTCAAAATCAAAATGCTATTAATTTTTTTCTCTAAATAACTGCTGAGAATGGTAAGGTTTAATTTCCTGCCTCCCCCCTTTTCTGACTTCTCTTGTTAACCTCAATTTATTTTTTCACCTCAGCCTTTAAGAGAGTTTTACAAACCATGGTGTTATTTCAACACTTTTTTTCATTCTGGTGCCTGGCTTGGGAAGACATCAAACTGAGTATTCTATACTTGTTTTTTTAAAAATACCCTTTTTTGATGCCTAAGCACACCCTGAGAAGCTTGACTTTAGACAGCTGTTCTATGGCTCTTCTTGGATGTCAAGATACATGGTCCCTGTTTCAGAACACATCTTCAATCCTGCTCTCTAGCCCTTCAGTGGGAAGCCCCAGAGGGTCTGTGTGGGCAAGGGTTGCTCCTGTGCACAACCCACAGCGCCCTTGGCATGGCATTTGCAGACGAGGGCAATGTGAGGATCTCGCCAAAACACGCTTGTACCTGACTATCCCCAGCTGGGATGCTGGCCTAAAAGTGCCCTGGAGCGTCCATAAAACATCATAGTGCCAAGTTAGTGACAGCAAAATAGCATCAACACTCACAGGTCACTGCTTGGGAAACCAGGTGGTGGTCAGTCTGGAGGGAACCCACCCTACACCCCCTTCAAAACAGCAGGCATCAGGCTGTCCCTCATTTCTTCTTCTAACAACTCACTTTGGGTAGTGTAGGCTTGCAAGGGAGAATTTAACCAGCTGATCAAGTGGTACTACTTGCTGGCTGAAGGCTATCTGATGAGACAAGATGATATAGGCCTATGGTAATGCAAGCACTTATTTTTCAGGTGTCTGAGTAATGAAACCATTTTACTTGTCTTGGGTATCTCAGAGAGTTGATACACAGGAAAAATGCTAAAAGGCATCTGAAAAAGTGACAGCACCTAGAAAGAACTGGGATGCTGTTTTGGGGTAGTATCAGAGAATAAAGCAGGAGCTAACTTAATATTTAGCTCACAACCTGCTAAAAAGCCAGTGAGCACATAGAAGATCTGGCTGAGCATTTTCCCTCTTTATGTGACCTAGTGTCAGGTACAAAGTTCAGAGAAGCACACCACGGCAGTGAAGATGGATATTTCCACACCAGCCATAACAGTACAGAAAAAGCTCTCAGTGCATTCACTAAAAATGTGCCTATGCTGGAGCATAAATTTTCATCAAACATTAAAAACCCAGAACTACCTAAAGCAAGTGAAGTCTGTGTTGAAGGACAGCACTGCTCTCTCCCATTTCTAAAAATCAAAGCAGTTTTGAAGTTGCTTCACACTTGGTAGAAGCAATCTGCAGGCAGACCCCATCCCCAAGAGCTCTGTGTGACCCATAGAGGCACAGAGTGGCAGAGATGCAGAGTTTGGAAGGTGCCTCTGCAGACAGTTTTTTTCAGCTTTCCTGCCCAGACCAGAGCAGAAAAATTCATCAGGGCCATACTTGATGGGGTTTTGAACATCTCAAAGGGTAGACTCTACAGCCTGGCTGGGCAATCTGTTCTAGTGGCCAACCACCCTCACACAACAAAGGAGTAGAGCAGAGCAGAGTAGAGCTTGGAAAGGACCTACAATGCTTGTCTAGCCCAGTGGGAGGGTGTGGGCCATGTCTCTCACCTGACAGATGCTGATCTCTGCTGTGATGAAGCAGTTGTAGGCCTGTCTGTAGGAAAGGCTGGGTACAGCCAGAGTGAGTTCTGATGACACCTCCTGGCAGACTTTATCTTTGACACAACTTCTGTTGAAGCACTGTCACCAGGCTCTGGATGTGATAATTTTGATGAATAACATCCATACATCACCTCCCTGCTGGAATTTAATTAACATAAGGGACAGAACATGGAAGAAATCTGTGGTGTGCAGTGATCCAAAGATATATGGGGGCCTACTTACAAGCTCAGGTGAAAAATGGGAGAATAATAACACCTATTTCGCAAGGTATTTGACTTATAGGCCTATAACTTTAAATTCTGGCAAACATGCTCCAGAATGATCTGGAAATATGAGAAATTTACTGCACACTAAGCATTCTCCCCCTAATGAAAGCAGTGGGGCTTCCCACACCTCCTATTGCCTCCTCCTGCCATTCATCACTGAGCAGAGAAAAGACAGAAGCTCCAAAGCACGTTGTTAGAAATATGATCCTCACACCAGGTTTACACCTCAGTGTACCTCTTATTTCAGCAAAGGCTGCTTTACACTATCAGCCCATCCATCAGTCCAGTTCACATGATAAAGGATGCAAAGAGGAAGGGAGAGATGGGATGTCAAGAAAGGTCTGTTTCTGAGGAGGTATGAGGGAGCAGTAATTTGGGCAAAACAGTTTGTAACTGTGGTGCAGGGCTGCTGTTGTTTGGGGGCTGAGGTGACACACACCCCAATTATTCATGCTAGCCGAAAGCACAGGACATGAAGCCCAGTTCCTTTTGCTGCTGCTGCTGCCACCACTGGCTCCTCAAAGGAGCTTCAAACACTGCCCTGTGGATAGAGCCCAACCAAGCTGGCTGGGTCCAGAGAGGAGAAAGATCTGTGCTGGGAGACAGCCAAGGAAAACAGTTGGAAAAAGCTCCATGAAGGCATTTAGAGATGGAAAAACTAGAGATACCTCTTCAGAAATTTGAACCAGTAAAAGTGAGATGTGAGGCCATAGGAACAGAGTGAGTCCAGGCAGAATGAAGATTTGTTTGCTTTGAATTAATGAAGTATTTTGTCTCCACAGAGCCAAAGGACTATAAAGTTTCAGTCTGCACTTGTTTTTAATGCTTATTATTTCTTGCCTTTATAGCAAGAGGCCTTTATAGCTTGACAGCAGAAATAAAGCAGTCTACCAGAAAACAAGCGAGGCGTGAACTGTGATAAGAACAAGGGGAGATCTGTTTACCAGGCAGCATGAAAACATAAGTAATTAGCTTACCAACAGGCAGAGAGTGCTCAATCAAAACGCAACATGATGCACAGAAGACCTTTACTGATGGACACATAAGAAACTATTTCAAGGAGATCAAATTTAAACTCAGCTAACAAGAATTTAATGATGCTGTCTTTAGTAATTCAGACAGCTCTTACAAAAGCCATCACTTGCATTATCCAAACTTTTCCAAACCATTTTATTATTCATAAACTATTCATCTAGCCCTTTGCACTGAACCCCAGGCTGACTGGAGATGCTACTGGTTAATGAACATCCTGTTCAGACTTACTGTGGATGAGAGAAGGCCTTAGGCAGAGTCATAAAAGCAATGCTGTGATCTTAAAAAGGATTTTTTCAGCTGAAATAGAAGTGTGGATGAAGGTCAAAACACAGGTCAGGATATAGAAGTTAAGAGACTCTCTGTTCTGATCTACCAATGTTCTGTTTGATGCTCAGTAAAGTATGATCTCCGCATGTATTCATTTCAAAAGCTGAAAAAATGATAATAGTTACTTAATTCAAAAAGGCCAGTCATGATTAATCACAAAAAAAAAAAAAAAGTTATTAGAACACTATCAAATTCTTGGGCATAACACATCAGAGAAATGCAAAGTATTGTTTACAGTCACAGAGTAAAGACTATGTTAAAAATACCAAGGTTGCAAATTGAAGCATTTGAAAGCTGGAGATTTTCAAAACTAAGGGAATAGCTAAAATCTTAGTTTGACTTCTCTATTTGCATGTACAATCATAGAATTGTTAAGACTAGAAAAAACCTCCAAAATCATGAAGTTCAACCTTTGACTGAATACCACCATGCCACCTAAACCATACTGTGAAGTGCCACGTCTACTCATTTTTTGAGCACTTCCAGGGATGGTGACCCTACCACTTCCCTGGAGAGCATGTTCCAATGTTTAACCACTCTTTTGAGTACAGAACTCTTCCTAATTTTCTTAAACTTGAACCTCCCCAGCGCAACTTGAGGCTGCTTCCCCTTGTCCTGTCTACTTGCCTGGGAGAAGAGGCTGGCCCCCACCTGGCTACAGCCTCCTTCCAGGGAGATGTGGAGAGAGATCAGGCCCCCCCTGAATCTCCTTTTTTCAAGCCAAACACCCCCAGCTCCTTCAGCTGCTCCTCCCAGGACTTGTGCCCCTTCACCATCTCCATTGCCCTTCTCTGGACACCCTCCAGCACCTCAGTGTCCTTGCAGTGAGGGGCCCAGGACGGGACACAGGGTTGAGGTGTGGCCTCAGCAGGGCCGAGTACAGCGGGACAATCACTGCCCTGCTCCTGCTGGCCATGCTATTGCTGATCCGGGCCAGGATGCCATTGGCCTTCTGGGCCACCTGGGTGCACACCTGGCCCATGTTCTGCCACTGTCAACGAGCACCCCTGGGTCCTTTCCTGCTGGGCAGCTCTCCAGCCATTCTTCCCTTAGCTTGTAGCGGTGCATGGGGTTGTTGTGACCCAAGTGCAGGATCCAGCACTTCACCTTAATAAACTTCATGCAAGTGGCATAATCCCATCAATCCAATCTGTCCAGATCCCTCTGCAACACCTTCTTACCCTCCAGCAGCTCAACACTCCCACCCAACCTAATGTCTCCTTCAAAATGACTGAGGGTACACTTGCTCCTCTGTCTGGATCATTGATGAAGGTATTAAACTGGACTGGCCCCAAAGTAGCCTTGGGGAGCACTTCTCATCACTGGCTGTCATCTGGGTCTAAGTCCCTTCACCACAACTCTCGAGCAGTGCATTACAAGGTACTTGGCAAACACAATAACTCATTTCAGGACAGTTTGTGGACAAGTTTCAGGACAGTTTGTGGCAGCAGCAGAGCAAATACTCTCCCTCTGTCAACACACATGTACGAGCCATCGTGTACATACAAAGGGGACAGACTCACTAGAGGGGATGTGAGCAGAGCTGGCCAAAAGTCTAAATAGCCACAACCCCCAAAATTTTCTATACACAAAAATAAAGTATTTAAGAGTGTGTGATAAAAAATGATGCTAGAAGTATCCACCCTGGAGAGTGCATGTTACACCTATGGACAGCAACACAACATTCAGTAGTGTTATGTATAGTGACTGGCAGCACTTCAGCATTCAACTTTGTTAAAATTTGTTTTTTACTACCTCACTCTGATGTTGGTTTTCTTTCTATTGGATCACTTCTTTTGCCATGTTTGCAAAAGAAGTGATCCAGTACTGCTGCTCTTTGATTTCTATATTTCTGCTTCTACTCCTTTCATCCATTCTGGTTGTCCTTCCTCCTTTTTCTCTTTGATTTTTCCTCACACACACTCCCAGATTTTCCTCAAAAAAACTTTCTCTTCTCTTTTCCTCACATGTGTTTAATCTTTACTGTGTTATCTTACTGTCATCTCTGCAAGATCCCCATGAATGCCCTTCCACTTCCACAGCCCAATACCTTCAGTTAAATTAAAAACCAATTTACTGGCAAGAACTGAGGCAACAGATTAGCATAACTTTGATTACAAACTGCAGTATGAAACTGAGAGAAAATCCAAACTAAGAGAGGAACAAACAACAGATAGTAGAGGCCAAGAGGGTTTATGACTCCCACAGAGCTCAATGAAGCATCTACCTGCAGCCCTGGCAGTTGTGCAGCCTGAATGGCTCTGTGGCAGCCTGTGCAACTACAAGGAGGCAGCCCAGAGCTCTGCCTCTTCTTCCTCTTCAATAAGATTTCTTTATGGAATTACCCAGAGGAAAATTAGGCTCCTAGAGATGAAATACAACTCAAAATTGGGCATGTAGTGAGCAAACTTGATAAGAAATATTGCAGGGGAAATGAAGTTTCAAAGAGAGAAACAGGTTAGTGATAAACCTCTCACACCTGAGCAGATTTTTCATGTCAATTAAGCTTGGGATAGGTCTATTAGGTTTCATTGGAGTTACAACACTGTACATGAGATCTGAATTTTTCTATGGTATTTTAAATATTATCCCCTCTTCCCTGCCCTGTTCTCCCTACAGCATGAAAGTGTCTGTTGAAAGGACAAGAGTCACATTTGCACGACCCAAGTAAGAGGATTCAAAGTGTGCTAATGATCCAAGCTGTTGCATTTGGCATTTTGAAAGGGCAACGCTAGGATCTGAGATTATGGGCACCAAGACAGATTGAAGCAAATCAAATTCTCACAACTATTCCCATATAGCCCACTAACTTGAATTACAATGTTTCCAGAGGTGACATTTCACTATAGCATTTGGAGCAAAAGGACATGCCTTCCTAAAACAACTTTTCCTTTGTCTTCCTGAAATGATGTGCAGGCCCAGGACAGAGCGATAGAGAGACCACCGTGATAAATGAAGTGGAAACCACAATTAAATACATCAGGCTGTTTCACATAGAATTAAATATTCCTTTTTTGAGAAGAGTTCTAGCTTTTGTGCAGGCAGAGAAATCACACTGGATCTGAGATAAAACATTGATTACACTGGGCCACCTGCAGAATTATCCAGGAACAACAACTGCAATTTAGATTCACAGCCTGTCTTACCTCAGCTTACTTTAGGCATGCAAGTCACTAGAGAGCAGCACAAAGCATATTTACATTCCCAGGCTTATATGCCCTTCAGCCAAACTCATTGCAGAACTCTTGTCTTTCAATCATGAGTAAAGTTTCTGTCAATTGTAAAAGGTAACCAGCTGTGCTATATACAGTTTTATTTGGTCTGGCTGTGGAGATAGGAATTAGTTCATTTGGCTGGTTGAAAATCCCAATTGGCTCAGTTTCCCCCAGAGATTTCCACAACAACACGTGTAAAGTGTGTGGCAATCACTGCTTAAAACACCTGTGGCTTTATGGGGTTTGCACATAATCCAACCAACCAAGATGCAAATGATACAAAGAGCTTGGGACATCCTGATCTGGAGAGGTGTGCTGTCCCCGTGCCACCATGTACGTAGGAGAGATGGACAGGCAGAGGGACTGAACCTGATCCCCTTTTCTTTTTCAGAGGAAAGAAACTGAGACAAGGCTCTGCAAAGCCTTCCCAAACTCTTCAGCACATCCTGAATCCCATTTCTAAGTACGTTCTTATTCCCACAGAAAATGGCTCTCAGGCTAGTGGTTCTCAAACAAAACTCAGTCTTCTCCCTTTCCTCCACCACAAGAAGCAGCAGCACAAACTCCCCTGGTTACTTCATCCCAGAAACATCCTCCTTATCCTGACACAGAACTTTCCAAAGGTGACAGGTATGGGACCTGCCACCCCATGGTGGGTACAACTCCCAAAGGCCTTGAGGTCAGAACTTCTGTCCTCTGGCCTGAGTAAGCGGGAAGTGAAGGAATCTTTATGCTCTGTGAACTGTCCTGCACAATCACAAAAGCTGTGAAGTTAATTTTGCCACCCCCATGCTCCGGGCTGGGCTTCTCAAGCTACCAGTTATTTGAGAGAAAGTAGGCCCACACTCCCAGAGGAACATATGTTCAGTCCTTGGGTCCTTTGCTAAGGATGTCTCTTGGTTAACCTTATCTCCAACCATAATGTCAATCTGACACATTACTGACCCTCTTCCAAGTATTTCCAATGAGTCCTCAGAGATTTCGTTACCTGATACTGACTTTCGCCTTGTTCGAGTTGTTAAAGCAGTTGTAACTGCTATGAGGTACTCAGGAAGGTGACTGATACTCTCCAAGAGTCTCTAGTGGCAGAGCAGCGGCTATAATTAACCATAACTTGTTTTTCCTCCTTCTGCCTCTTGCTCTCAGAGCGCATGCAGCAATGCATATCATAAGCATGCACAGAAATCTGACTGCAGATGAAACTGTCGTCTCTGCTGAAAACAAAAACCAACCCCAAATGTAAAACAGGCATATACAGTTTCAAATTTAAAAAAATAAAAAAAATCCATCATACTCATGATCTCCCCAACAGTATTATTTTCTGTTCCCCAAGGAACAGCTGTTTTCAGACTAGATTAGCATCACTCTACTGATGACCCTTCAGAGTAAAGTTTCAGGGCAGCAGCTTCTCAAGTTCTACACAATTTACCATCCATATTTTTGTTGTTGTTGCCAACTGTCTTTGCAAGTCCAAAATGAAATTGCTCATTCCTGCTCAGCATGAGAGGAATCTCCCATCTCCAGGTATCCCTGTCACACAGGCAACCGTGGAAGGGAAGCTAAGCTGAAAGCAGTGCAGAAACAGGAAAATGCAATGCCTGAAATGCAATATGGAAAGAGCACTAAAGACTCCTCTTAGGGTTGATGGGGATGTGAGCTTTTTTCTTATTTAATGTGATGCCTCTGAAGGCAATGGGCCTGTGTCCATCAGGGAATAATGTCCCAGGAATTTAGGCAAGAGCAGAAAAAGTCATTAATCAGTACACTGTAAGTAAGTGAAACAGGAAAATCCTTTAGCTTTCTGATTCTTTCCCTCCAAAGGGCTCCTGCCCTATTCATCCAGAATTTTACAATGCAATAGTTAAAATTTGCTGGATGACTTGTTAATAACACTTGCGAGCATTTCTACACAGTTTCTATCACAGTACCAATTATGCTCCTTACACAGAAGAGCCATAACTTTTGTACTGAGAGAGAGAAGAGGAATATAAGGCCACAGCCATCTCCAGAGGAGAAAAGTAAGAGGGAAAAGGTGTCATATGCAAATGGGTGAAGTTGCACCCTGCCCAGCTGCCACCAGAGGAGCAGGAAAGCCCAACTGCTGTTACGTTTTCATTAAGAGGGAAGGAGAGACTGAAGAGCAGGACAAGCAAGCCGGCAAAGTCTCCCGTATGCCCATCACCACCCACTCGGGGCAGCAGCCAGCAGAGGGCAATGCCAGCCCATGTACGCACCACTCCTAAAACAAACAGACCCTGTCTGCCAGCCAGTGTCCCAACACGGTCTGAAAACTCTGAATTAAATAGGATATTTCTCCTTTGCAGACCTGTGACACTCTAGCAGTGATTGTGCTTGCTCTTTTACTGATGCAGCCCTGAGCAGCTCTGTGTGCTGTGCCATGGGGAAACAGGGATCTGAAAGTGCATGTCTGGCCCATTCAATACAAAACCTTCCTATTTTTCATCAGCCTCACAGCTGTGCAACTGGCCTTCCTGAATTGCTTGCTATGCACAATGGTCTGAGCTGTTATCTGCTGCCTTTCAGCTGTGAGGCAGGTAAATGATATGCAGATATGCTGCAAGATTTCCCTGTCCTTCAAGGTATGCCTGGTTGAACCTTGAAGCTGGACTGTACAGCCTGACATCATTGATGCCTTCCAGAAAGGTGCCAAACAGAACTGCAGTTCAAACTAACACAGCACAGAACAGAAGGGGGTGTGAACTCACTCACCTAGGAGCTACTGACACGGTCATTCTTTCAGGTTATTGCCTCACCTGTCAGTTCTCCCCCAAGGTAAAGCAGTCAAGTTTTGTATTGTTGCAAAGGTTTTCAGGCATTATATAATAAAATATTGCCTGAGTATGGCCAGAAGGTTAAGGTCATGGCAATATGGATTGCTTTATATAGTGACAGGAACAGAACACAGCTAAGAGAGACATGGGCAGGAGAGCTAGTGTGCAGGGAGAGCACTTGAAAGAGCAGGGGAGGGCCTGGATTTGCTGGACTCCCAGAAGGAGTTGTGCCTGAGGTACCAAGAGAGAAGTAATTCAGGCAGGTGCTGGGCAGAATGCTGCAGGAATTTCTCTGTGACTTGGACGAGTTTAAATGAACCAAGTAATTGTTAGGGTTGGAAAGGAGCTTAAAAGGTGTTTGGATCTAGTTCAAAACCCCCTGCCATGGTTTGGGACACCTTGCAAAGGTGTCTGGTGAGGATGCTGGACAAGCCCCTTACCCATTTCCTTCCTCCCATTTCTTCACCTTTCTCACCAATTTTTTTGGAGAGTGAAAGGCTGAGGAAACTCAGTAACCCATTGGCAAAGGCTGCATTTTTTAGAATGTAAAACAGCCTGGAGATAACACTCAGGAACACTTCACCTGTGTCAAATATGAATTTTTATTATAACTGAGGCACAGCTAGTTAGACTTTTTTTCTAGTTACTGAGACATTTGCAAGCCACAACCTCAACTTGCTTCAGTTAACTCAGCTCTAAAATGGGCTAAGCCCATTTTCCTACCTCAAGGACTCTATGCAAAGGATGAATGTTGAGAGGACACCAAATATTACAGCCTTTAGCATAGGGTTTCAGCCTTAGGGTTCTTGTCTTGATCCCATCTCCCGAACTCTGCAGTTGGGAAAGGTACAGCAATGGTACAGCAATGCAAGGTATCTGAAAAGTCTCCCTCCACAATACCTCCATCTTGGCAGTCAGCAGACCACTGCTTCTTGGAAAATTTGGCACAGCATCTCTTCCCCAAAAGGAGAGACCCAGTCATGCATTTCTCATCTTGTCACAACACATGATCATATCCAGCCCTGCACCTCTCTCTTCTAGTCAAAGTCAAGCAGAGATGTGACACAGGCTGAAATATTTTCCCTGTCAATAACCAAATGCTCCAGTTCCTGTGCCTTCACCTTTGCAACAGCTTGCAAAGCAAACTGCACTTACTGCTGGAATCTGTAGTAGAATCCCATTTGATTTTTTTTTCCACAGAACAGCTGGGTTCAAAATATTTGACTAAGATTGTTTCAGAGCCATACTAATCACTTTTCTTAATCAAATCAATGAACCATCGAATCAAAATCTGTTTCTCATGAAACAGACACTTCACAAAGATTCAGGTGTGATAAATAACCACAGAACTCAAGACGTTGAGCTGAAAGGGGCCTCCAGCTCCCCGTTTCTGCCTTTCCTGACAGCTAGAGATGTGAAGAAAGCAGTCATCCAGTTCAGGGGCAGGGCTGTGAATGTTCCTCAGGGTGCTGGGAAAGGGCAGAGAAACTGCTGGGTCTCTGCTGTGTTTGTTGTAGCTGAGAGGAGTAGCTGTAGCACTGCAGCAGAAGGACTTTTAAAGGCTCCAGCTGAAAATTAAGCATCTTGTTAAAGGATGTTTAAAGTTAAGGTCCTATGCCTCACGCTCAACTGCAATGAACAGAACAGGTGGACTGTTTCTTAAAAACCTGCCCTCACTGCAGGGGAATACAAATTAAGCCAGACCATACACAGGCAATTCCCAGATAGAGAAGGAAGCTCTGATCCATGAACTGCTCCAATGTATGGTACCAAACACCCCACCTGTGCTGGAGAAAAAACCCATGATGCTGTGTTAATGGGTTCAGTGTATGGGAACTCAGTGACACAGGTCTGTGCCTCCCTAGGAATGCTAAGGAAATCATGGAGCCATACTGAAAGAACCCAAGGTTTCCCACTCTCTGCCAGCCAGCAACACCTCAGAAGGACATTGTGCAAAACCCACCTCTGCGAGTGCAGTAGCACAGAGAGCAAGGAGGAATTTGCCATGGCAGTTGTCCCCAGCTTGGAATGTCCTGTGGTTTGTAGGCTTGCAGTTTACCCATATGAGAGCACACAGCCTCACCACCTGAAAAGACAATTGCATAATGGGAAAATACAAAGAGACGTGAAGAAAGGCTGTAAACAGCATCACTAAAACAAGAAATTAGCTCCAAGGAAGAATTGTTACTTATGGCTTGAGAATAGGCAGTGGCAGGTTAAAAAAAAAAGTTAATAGAGGAATAAATAAATGCTGTCACTACATAGTGACATTTCTGGTCCTTGAAAGCTGTCTCTTCTGTTTGATGGAGCATCATGGCAGCCCTCTGAGTGTGATGCTTATACACTGTTATGACTTATTTTGAAATTGAGCCGACTGATTTGTGTTAGGGGGGCACCTCATCTATGTTTCCTTTAGCTGATCCTTTGAGGACTGACAGAAACACACCTATGAAGAGCGTGTGAGTGTCTCACTGTTGCTTTGCTCCTTTAAGACTCCCTTATGGTTTGTCCAGGCAATCCTGATGGACGAACCCGACTTAAAAAACTTCCTCTGGATTACTACAAACCAGCACACCAGTAAGATACAGTAGTAGAACAGATCTCCCAATTTCTTCACCACAAATCTAAGTAAAGCTTTCCCACTTGTTGCAAACATTGCCCAAGCTAAGAAGGCTATGAGCAGATGTGTGGGTGCACACATGTGCTCCCCCAGAAACAAGAAAGAGCAACCAGGGGAAGAAAGGACAAGGAGCTGGGTCTCTCTAGGAGCAGTGATGAGACTAAGAGGGTCTTAACAGGTGGGCTGCTCCCTGAAAACAACATGAAAGAGTTCATCTCAGCAAGAAATACATGGGAGTCCTCCAGTGCAAGAAAAATGCAAGGGCATGGTAAAGGAAAGGCAACTGTATAGGGAGTCTCACACTTGTCTATGCAGTTCAGGAAAGAGGAACAATTGTTTCTAAGAAATGTTATGCCCTGAAGCAGAGGATGAATTGAACCCATTAGAGTTGTTCAATCTTCTCTCTGGTGGCCACTTCAAAACAGTGGCTTTTGTTTAGCAAAATGTGTACAGTAGTTATAATTGCAAAATTAACCTTCAAAATCAGAAACCAGCATAACTGAAGGTGCTATATCAGCAAAAGCCTGGAAAAACAACTCTGAGGGGTTGCTGCCATTTACCACCTGAAATTTCCAGCTCTGGAGGCAGACTGTGGGGTGAAGTCAGAAAAATGCTATTTCTCTCCTGGTATAGAAAGGCTATTCAGTGAGCAGCTGATACCTGTAGTTTCACCGCAGGCAGTACTTGGGTTTGTACAACTGACACCCCCTTTTTGGCTTTGCTGTGAACAAGCTATGCTTTTATTTATGCTCAAACACAAAATTACTGAGGCTCTAGTTTTCAGGACATCCCAGCATCAGGGTTATGAAATCCACATTTTGACATACGGATGAGGTTTTGATTTTAGTTTTCCACACACTGGGCACCTTACCATGCAGGTCAAGGTAGAGCATGTTACTCATACTACCATCATGCATGCTATTCTTGAGGTATAATTTGGGCATGGGGAAAAAGGAGGGAAATCATAACTGTGCTCTTGTGAGGCAGGAAAATGAAGGAATTGTAATCAGATTAGGTCTGTGGAAACCCGAGATGGAAACTCAAATGGCAAATTAGGGAGATACATAACCCTCTTTCACGCCACTTTAATCGTTAAATGTGTGGCAGAATTCTCATCAACATCTCCAGCCTCACACCTGGCTCTTGAGCAGCGTAACATACCCCCAGGCAGCAAGCACACACACATCCCACATCTGTCTGTCCCTCCCAGTCACCAGATAACTCCTCTTTTAAAACAGCTTGAAGATGAATGTAGTTACGCAAAGACCACCAGAAATCACACAGAGTGAGAGCCTGGAGGAGAGTTGGCATGGAATGCCCCATCACTACTTCAATCTTAGGAACTCAGCTTTCCCCTTCTGATGAAAAGCAACTTCTGAGACGAGGCTAAACACACTGTAATCTGTTCTACTGCACCTGTCCTGGAGTATTAATATTTAACATAAATCCTAAAGGAATCACTGTTCTTTATTTCTGATTTGTCAGAGGTGGATGGATTGGAAGGGTTGTGGGTAATATGGAAATGGCATAGGCAGAGGATCCCTTCTGGGAGCCTGATTATTGAAAAGCGGCTGCTATTTACACAGTTAATGCCAGTCACTTCCTGCACCTGCTCAATCATTCATTTCCCAGAGCAAGCCAGCTTTGCCTTGCTGCAAAGTCAGGGAATTTAAGGCAGTTACACCTGCAGGTTTTCTTCTTCTCTACAATGAATGTGGAGTTTAGCTTATAAAGCTTCTACTTGTACATTTCCAGTCCTTCCTTTTCTGTGAATTCTTTTTCCACCCACTTATATGTATATATGCTTTTCCAAGTATTTATATTTCTGATAATGAATCCAAAGCCCACTTTTTCTAACTCCTGTTGCTTATTCATGTACTACTGAAAAAAAAACCCAAACAACTATTTCATGCGGCCATTGTCCAGAAACACTTGAAAAATTCAGCTACCTTCTGCACTCACACAGTTTTTCTTCGTATTCTATCCAGTTTTTGAGAGAGGCTCCATATCCTACATCCAGGGGCATCCAAATTTTTATGATGTTCATATGAATGTAAATTCTGTGTTGTCATCCCCAGCAAACAGAATACTTGAATCTACTAAGAAATCTGGTTTAAAAGAAGACCAAAACAAGCCACAAAGAATCATGCAGCTGATCATTCTTCTCATTCTCGCCCCCATCTCCTCTCTTGATAATGAAGTTCTGCAGAGGCAGTAGGCCACCACGGAGAAAGGAAGCAAGAAGGGAGAGAGCTGTTGCCCCACGGTTCTGTTCATTAGTGCTTAAGGATACACAGCTGTAAGTTACATTAGGGGAGAGGCAGCTGCAGCTCTGAGCACCTGAAAAACCCACAAGCTTCTGGTTTTTGGTTAGGTTTTTTTCTATTATCAAGAGAAGGACTCCTATACAATGTAAAATCCAAAAAGCCTTTGCAATACTAACCTGTTAGCTGGATTTACTGTCACGGTGGTGCTGAGCTGTCATCCATCGCAGAGTATCCACCTGCTCGTTGTCATACTTACACAGGAACTGAATAAACTGCCCCCACCTGCCAAAGTTTTGTCTTTGGTTACAGAGAGACAACAGCAGGAAGAAGGTCAAGGTCAAGTAAAGCAGATAAACATGATTAACTCTGAGCAGATGATGACTCACCTGTTTTCAGTGGGAACAGCTTTGTACTAATGTGTCTGATTGAACCAGGGTTGGAGGAATAAACCAACTTAAAGGGAATGACAGTGCAAAATCTAAAAAGTAATAAAAGGCTTAGTTTAAAGGGAAACAGCTCATGACCTCTCTCTTTTTATTCCCATCTGAAGAAACAATGGTATGCTCTTAAAATCAGCATGTGTCAAGTCAGACACTGGAAAGGAATTGAGAGGATTATTTCACAATTTTATTGCACAATTGAAAATTAACCTTTTTTCTTTTTTCTTTTCTTTTTTTTTTTTTAAATATTTACAAGCCATTTACTTTGCACACACAATCTAAACAGCATTTTCCCAATAAAACTGTCACCTAGAAAACTTACACACGGACTGAAGTATATGTGTAAATTAAGTGGTTTGTGTTAAATGCAAATTGCCTCAGTTTGGAGGGGGAGGTGCTTGGGAGGTGGGACAGCATAAGGAAAGAAGACACATTTTTCTTTTCTCTTTCCTGAAACTTTAAAAATCTTTCCCCAGGTTGGGGAGAGAAATAGAAGAGCTGAAGCAGAAGGACAGCCAGCCAGGAAATTATTGGGAAATTCAAGGTGCTGAGTTGGAGAATCAAAACCTTCAGTGCCTCAAACTTTGCAAGAAAATGACAAGCCTTGTTTCATGCATAGCTCACCCTAAAGGTCATGGCATTCCAGTTTTTCCCTGGAGAACCTAGAATCATCTTGGCCATGAGAGAAAAAAAAAAAGAGGTTTGAGTCTTAAGAAGAAACACATGTGAAAAGCCATTGCNTGGCATTCCAGTTTTTCCCTGGAGAACCTAGGATCATCTTGGCCATGAGAGAAAAAAAAATGAGGTTTGAGTCTTAAGAAGAAACACATGTGAAAAGCCATTACTGGGGGTTTTTACCCCTTTCTCAGTTTCTTACCTGCACTCTTGGATATGTGCTGGCTGACACACGACAACAAACCTGGCACAACCTGGCCACCAATGCTGGGGCTAATATTTTAACCACCATTATGAAGCCCAGGTTTTGGGTTGAAAATTAGTGCTTTCCTGGCTGTGAGCACAAGCTGTCTGTCACAACATGCAGCACAGTCTCTGGAGTCCATAAATCACCTCTCCCCCACGGCTGATCCACCCACGCCCTTTCTGTCATATGGATTGTTGTTCTCAAGTTTGTCAGCTAACATTGAGTATAAGGCCTTGTAGCACTTACTACTTGGTTTCCAGGGGATTTTGCCACCTGCAATCTTAAATGAGTAGGTGGCAGCTCTAAAACTGATGCTCACCCCCAGCACTGTAACCTTTTCTGCTTCTCACAGAGCAAAGGGTGATGTGGTGCTGAAGTGAACTGAAATGCCCTCTTCTGAAGTCCTGCTCACTCCATTGACTCTCAAAGGAAACAAAGGGGACTGAAAGGGATGTCAATCACCAAAAAGGCTGCCCAGGGAAGTGTACCATCCCTGGAGGCATTTAAAAGATGAGTAGCTGTGGCACTTTAGGGACATGGCTTAGTGTGGACTTTGAAGTGTTAGGTGTATGGTTGGACTTGATCGTAGATGTCTCTCCCAACCTAAATGATTCCATGACTCTATGACCAACGCCCACAGCATGGGTCTCAAGACAGCTGCCAAGTTCCATGAGCTGAATCAGGGTCTGAATGGCTCCAGATGGGCACGTAAGAACTAAGGATTCTGGCACTATGAGATTAATGTGGTATTCAGATCACTTTGGTGCTACCGTTCATCAAGTTTTGGATACTCTAGGGAGAAGGGGATTAAGTTGTGTATTTGCATTAATAGCATTAGATGCCTNAAATAAAAATTAACAAGTTCTTGATAGTTTAAGGGAGCCAGCAATGGAGAGGTGTCTTTTTTCAATGCAATAGTTATAACCAGATCTCAGCACTATGGAAGTTGTCTATATTGTCTTTTAAATGCCCATCAACACTAACCTAGGATGGATATAAACATGGATTTAGGGCTGCAGGAGATGTGAATGTGGAGAAAAAGAAGAAAACAGAAGAATGGGCTGGCTGAAAGAGGATCCTGAAATTGAACCCTACAGAAAGAGGGGGAAATCTCTGCATATTAGAAACCTGTGCTAAAATTCCTGGCTTGAGTAGATTACTAACCCTCATAGTGCTGCTGATTCCAGCCCCACAGGATTATTTACAATTATTCTCTTTTTCTCAAAACAGTATTTTCCTGGAAGGTCTGTGGAGGTAGTAGACAAAGTTTGAACAAAATGAGTATATTAAAAATAAATCAAAATATAGTGAACCTGTTTTTACAGCTTCAAAATGATGAATTTTTTATCAGGTGTAGCTTAAAGATTACAATTGAAAAAAAACCCCTGCAGAACAGATTTGTGTGGAGGCTCAGGTGCCATGTGAGAAACACTGCTCCAGTAATGAACTCATGCAGTGGTCTGGTATTAGCCAGTAGACTTTCATACTTACTGGAAGAGACACTGCTAAGGTAGAAATAAAACCTGTGATAGCACAAACTAATAAAAAATCCCTCAGGCTACAAGAAAGATTTTCCCTGCACTAGCATGGAGGACAACTCAGTGACCCCTCAGTTCTGTTCTTCTCCACAGACAATGCTGTAATGTTTTCAAGTCTGACAGAGACAGAAGAAAGCTGCAACGTATTAAGATAAATAGAACAGAGTCACAGAATGTCCCAAGTTGCTAAGGACCCACAAGGATCACAGAGCCCAACTCCTGGCCTTGGCCAGGACAATCCCCAAGAGTCACACTGTGCACCTGAGAATATTGTCCAAACACTTTCTGAACTCTGTCAAGCTTGGTGCTGTGACCACTTCCCTGAGGAGCTGCTACAGAGCTCAAACACTCTCTGGATGAAGAAATTCTCCTGATAGCCAACCTAAACCTCCCCTGACACAACTTCAGGCTATTCCTTCAGATCCTGTCCCTGGTCACCAGAGAGATCAGTGTCTGCCCCTGCTCTTCCCCTCATGAGGAAGTTGCAGATTACAGTGAGGTCTCCCCCCAGGTTCCTTTTCTCCAGGCTGAAAAAGACAAATTTTATCAGACATGCCTCCTATAGCTTTCCCTCTAAACCCTTCAGCATCTTTCTGGATGGTCTCTGAGAGCTTTAAACTGCCCCAAACTGCCCCCAGCACTGGAGGTGAGGCTGCCCCAGTTCAGAGCAGAGCAGACAATCCCTCCCTCGCCTGGCTGGCCATGCTGTGCCTGATGCCCCCCTGGACAGGGGTTGGCCCTCCTTGCTGCCAGGGCACTGCTGACCTATGTTCAACTGTGAATACAAATATCTAAATTCAACTACATTAATAACAAAAAAACCTGCAAACTTTCAATTTCACTCATGAAAATGGAAAGGAAAGCAATAAAAATTAGAAAATATTTGTCTCTTGGGCAATCTGATTCAGAGAGCTGTTTTTAGCACATGCCTTTGTTTCGCTCTGTTAAGTGTAAACAGATAGATGATGATAGTGCCTGTATTCTCTGCATTTATGACAGAAGCTGGCAGGTTAGCTTGGTGGATATTTTACATTGATGACTCCCTGTGAATGTTAATCCTTGTGGGTCCTTACAGTACTCAACTGCTTTTTTTTTTTTTTTAATTTGCCTTTGCTATTCTTTGAATAAGCCTTAACAGTGAAAAATACAAGATGTAAACTCTCTGTGAGCCATTTGAACCTGTATGGAAATATTCACTGATGTTATGGACAGAAAACATAATTTTGCTGATCTGTCTATTCTCTTATCAACACAGCAGAAGCTTACTGCCCGGCCTGAACACTGAGTCTGAGGTCAGCTGGATTAATTGGCGCTAATATAATTAGTCAACACTGGACAAGGTGTTAAGGGAAAATACACACATCTCTTGTTCTCATTCTGGACCAGCAAACCACTAAGTCCCATCTTTTCCTCACCCCAAGGGGCCTCTGTCACTCACAGCAAGTGTACATCTAAAATGCAGAAAAGCTCAGCCAAGTATACAATCAGAATAACAGATTTCAAACTGAACTCACTATTGCCATCTAAAAACAGTCACAAGCAGGGGTGCCCCTTCTTTCCTGCTGCTGCTGGTTAGGTCTGACTGGACGAAGAATTCACTGAATCAATCTGCATTGGACAGCTCTTCCTTCCCTTATGGCATCACTGGAGAGCACTGCTGGAACAGGAGTTCCACAGATAGATCAAAAGAAGAAATTCTATGAACCTCATAACTCTAGCTTTGCCCCGACCATTGACCTCAGTGCTGACAATTTAAGCAAGGCTGGATAGTCAAGACTTTTACTGTTATCAAGCTGCTATTACATTTTTTCTTTTTTTTCTTTCTCTTAAGAGCACCAAAAGATCAGTGTGGGAATCCAAAGAACTGAAACAAATTAAATATCTTTGAGCTGAGAATGGTTTAATCTCAGTACTTTCAAGAATTTTACAATACACAGAATTTACTGCAGGTGGGCCACATTGGCCAGTATTCTTTAAGAAATGCTACAAATCCAGAATGGGCTTGGTCCAGCCCATACATCCTATGAACAGATCTTCTGAGAGACTTCAAAATGTTCATGTCTTCCTCATTCTTCTGGAAATCTTGCTACTTAACACAAACCCATCATACTCCCACCTGAAATTATTTACTCCATTTTTCTTTGCTTACCTGATGGACTGCTAATAATTTTTTGGAGTAGTCCCAGTGATGGATCAGACATGCTTGGACAGAACTGGGACACATCACTCCTGCAAGTTCAGCTGTTAGCAGTTGTAGGCTGGGGGTGAGTGCTCTGCATGTGTGATTTCCATCAGCTTCAAAGGACCCCCCTCCACATGAGAAAAGCCTGTAGAACAGTGTTGCAGGTGTTCTGCTCTGAAAGCCTGAGAGCATGGGGGATAATTGATTTTCCTAAACCACAGTTTATATGTATCCTTTGGGGGAAAAAATGTCTGTCTTCGCGCAAAATTAAGACTGCTATCATATTATGAACACCTCAATGAAAGAAAAAGTAAAAAAAGAAGTATCATACACCCAGATGCTTCATTCACCCAAATATCATGCACTCTGTGCAGAGAAAGAAAGAGAATTCCCTCAAAAAACCTGAAAAAAGAATTGTGCACAGACTATGTCTTACTATATATGTGTGAGGGGACAGAAAGAAGTTTTATGAACAAATCCCCAACTCCACCAGCAAGTTGAAATTTCAGATCCTCCAAATTCCATGTGATTGAATTTGCAGCCTTATCACAATCCTTGTGATAGAATGGTTAATGCTGAAAATTCACACTTCCACTGACTCACAATTATGTTGCTATAATCCTCAGAAATAGGCTAAGCTTGGCTTGAATCACCTGGCCTAATGTGTTTCACCTCTTCTTGAACATATCTGGTATGGATAGGGTGTCCAAATCCCTGGTCAGAGAATTACCCTCAGGTCAGAACTATTTCTTTTGGAATGAAATCTTGCATCTTGCGGCAATAGACCATGGAGCTCTCAAGTGCAGCCTTTGCTACCTGTGCAGTGACTTCCACAAGTTCGTGTTGGCAGAGGTTTAAGGCATTTTAACCCTACAGAAATAGTAATTTGCTGGGAGCAAGGAAGCTGCTCTTACCATGAGGGGAAACTACACAGAATGACTGAACAGATACTAAACTCTTAGCTTGAGCTTCAGACTGTTTGCATTGTGACACCCTCAATGAACTAACACTTCCACTGGAGTATCCACTAGCATGTCTGAACAAATATGTTCATATGACTGACCACATAAATAAATACTTGGCTGGCTTTCTAATTCCCAGTTTTTTGGTTTTTTTTCAAATCAACATCATAATTCTACTCTGTAAATAAATCCCAAATCCCAAGTAAGGCTAAGAGGAAAATGTTCCAGCCAACTGATGCATACACAGCTCTTTTTGAAATTCTCAAAAGACTTTGTGCTCTGTTTTGGGAATGTATAACTACTCATAAAACCAAACTCTTATATAAGCAAGGTTTTTCTAAATCCAGGTTTGTAAGCAATTCCTGAGCCATAATTTGCTGTGCACAGCCAGCAACTTTTCTGAGCAATTTTATATTGCGAAACAAAGTAAGAAGCCTTAAATAATCCCCAATACACCTAAGTGTTTGGATGTAAACACACCATCGAAATATACATTATTAATTACTACCGTAAAAATGACTTCATTGAACTATCAATGCTTCTGCATTTTCAATACTGCAGTGGAAATACCTGATTATTGGCTGGCATTGTCTGCTAGTGACTTATTTGTTCCATTCTCACCTAGCGGAGTTGCAGAAAGTTAGCTGCTTTTTCTTCCTTTAATATTGAAATATGTTTTGAGCTAACAATGATACATTCTCTTTCCAGCACTCCCACCACTGAATGTGTTAGACCTGGTTGAAGTTCATAAATAATGACACTCACCCCACTCTCTGAGCTTGCTGTGTTCTGCTACTGCTGCTGCCCTGAAACCTGAGGAACACCCATACAGTATCTGGCAGAGCAGGAAGGAATGTCCTGAGCAATGCCTAAGAGTAATATCTCTGCTGATTTGCCAGGACTCCCAGTGCTTCAGGCCATTAATCTTTCTCAGCCAAAAACAGATGGAGCTATTAGGCAGGCTGGAGTAATGGGGGAAACTGGCAAGACAGAGAAGAAAATGCATTATCTTCTGGGTAGAACTGCACATAAAAACGAGAACATTAAAAATGTATTTTTCATATTTAATTGGACAATGTATGATTATACCTACCAGAAAATAATGGGCAATGTGCTTTGTACAGGGCATTTATAAAATTTTTCAGCTGTGCTAAGGCCTTATTTTTCCCTGTGGAAACAGCAGCTATGATTCTGACGAGGTTTTTGTGCTTTTCTCTCTAATGCAGGGCTTACTCTGCTGCAACAGCTACTGCAAATAACACTACAAAGTGCCTCTGCTTGTTGCAGTAAAAGGAAAATGCAGCTTACGATTTACCAACAAACCACATGAAGCCAATCAGGTAAAAATCAGTACTTTAGGAGTAATGGGAGCATATGTCATACTTGGTCTAACTAAGGTGATGGAAATGCAGGTACAGCTGCTAATTCCTTTATGCCATGGCATCCAAGATAATGGTTAAAAATAGAAAATTATAGCAAATTATGAACCAGATTGTTTACATAAGAAACCTGCAAGGCTGGAAGGAACTACCACAGCTAGGACTTGGGAAAAAAACCCGATAGATACTAAGAAGTATCCTGGATAAACAGAGACATTTTCTGTGTCTGCCAGATAGGCAAATGGTATATGATCCTTAGCTAGAAAATGATAGGATGGAAACTAGAGCCAAACTTGTGATGGTGTATGTATGTATATATCTCTATATATAGATATATCTACTGTGACAACAGAGAAAAATCATGGAAACATATCAGAAGGGTATGGTAAGACATCAAATAAGTGTTTCACCCAAAACTTGGACTTGCAGAGTCTGTCACATCACAGGGAGAAGCATGAAAACAAAAATAGGGGAACCAGGCAGAAGGCTATTATTTGGAATAATAATAATGTCTGAAAGTGGTGGGATGTCAAAAGGTGCTGGAAAATACACAGTTCCGGCTTTGGGACTTTAAGAGTTTACAATGACTCCTAAATGTCAATGTTTTGTAGTGGAGAGGGAAAAGGGAGACACAGAACAAAACGTGTCAAGAGCCAAATTTCTGCAATACTTTATTTCTGATCACCTAATTACGAAAAGGTGAGCATTTAGGAAGGTTAAAGAGGAAAATACCCTCAAAACCTAGTAGGGTGACATTCAAGGTAAATTTAAAACAAATTCCCTCTTTCTTTTTAAAGAATCAATGGCTCTAAAAAAAAGGACTAGAAAAACTGAAATCCTCAGATTAAAACAGAAAGGGTTGATAGACAACCATGGAGTATGGTACCCCTTGGATGAATGGAAGACATAGACAAGGAAATTGTTGATATGATTACATGGAAAATGTTAGAAGATATTCAGGCCAAATAGGAAACCTTCAGAGAATGGAAATAAAACTGTATAAAGCTGAAAGGAAGGTATGCAATAGTTAAGATGGAGTTTGAGGAAGCTAAGAGGGAATCTGAAGAGCAAACAGTAGGAAGTTAAAACTGAAAATGAACATTTGCTCAGTACACCAAAAGCAGAAAGTGGAGATAACGGGCAGGCCACCCCAAACAAGTAGAAGAAACAATTAAAGACAATAAGGACATGGCCAAGAATCTAAATTATTTATTTGCATCAGTCTTCACTGAGAGGGTGCTGGAGTGGTATCTAAATGAGAGACTCACACTTTCCAAATACCAAAGATAAGGAGAGGTCATAGATTGAAGACTCAATAGAGAAGTTGCTGGAACAAATCAATAAATCAAAGGCCTTAAGTCACCAGGTTTATCTGCTACTTTCGGAAGGTTTCAGGAGAAAACTGAGAATTAAGTAACAAACTTCCTAGCAAATACTGACTACAGCAGAGGACTGGAAGACACCAGTGTTATAACTGAGTTGGGAATTTTTTTGTTGTCAGTGGTGGATTTTTTCACGGTGTTGGAGGAGCCCTGGCAGTTACAGACAGATATATAATCCTAACTTGGCATCAGGTAAATTTTTTAAAATGTGCTAAAAACCCCCAAGACCCACACCTCTCAAATTATGAAGCACAGAGACAAACATGACAGGACAGACACAAGTCAGTACAGTGTCTATAAGGACAAAAAAAAGGGACTCTTTGTACCTACTACCAATCTCTGAGCTGGTTACACCAGCCAGCACACCTACGCCTACCCAGGAGGTCCCAAGACTCGCTGTACAGTCAGGCAAGTAGCAAATAATTACTCTCCTGCTTCCCCATCCTTCACTATTGAGAAGAGAATAATGGGAAGAATGCTGATAATAGTAGAGCCAAATATTTTAAAGGTTATGCCTCTGTAGGGCAATCTGGTCCATCCTTGGGCAACGCTGTTAAGTCAAGGAGAAATGTACATCTGGAAATGAAAATTTTTCAAACATATGGAACATAACGGTGGCCACACTGAAGCTGTGACTGGAGATTTCACATAGGTATGAGTGTTGGACTCTCTTAGGTCAGCTTTTGGGATCTTTCAGCACACTGGTTAATCAACATTCTCTGTTACTGCAGGGTTCTTAATCTCAATCAGCACAATGACCTGTGCCTTTAACGGTAATGCAAGACTTGGGGAGTTAAGACTTTGATATCAGTTTTTTAAAAAGAATATATCTTAGCCAGAACTGAGCACTAATTTCACTTCTTCCCAGCTCTCTCCAGCTTTTTATGTAAATCTTTACATAAAGCCATTAAGAATAGAAAAAAAAAGCTCTTTGGAAAATTATGCAGTGATATATTCTTATGCAGCCAACACTCCCAGGGGAAAAAGTGAAAACTACACACAGCCTCCCGCCCCTTTTTATTTCTTGTCAAAGATATTGCCTTTTTTGGCTTTTCTTATATATACACAGAATGATGAACTGATATTTGTAGTTTAAATGTCTGGTTTAACTGCGTGGTTTCCACCGTAACAGAAATCTCTCACAAAATGTCAGGTTAGAAATAAAACCAAGCTCTAGAGGGATGAGGTGGGAGGAAAGTGGAAGGTCCAGTGGCTGAAAAACAAAATGGAAAAACGTGAGCAGAACGCAATGTGGATCAATTTCCCAGCTCAGGCAGTGGTATTGATACATGAGGTTGTTGGGGGTTTGGGTAGGGAGACAGACACACTTCTCACTGAGTTGTTTCTGCTTTCTCTATTAACATTGCAACAGAAATAACAAATAGCCCTGCAACGGGTAGTGCACCTCATCTCTTCCTCCCATGTAAACACAACATTAATACTGAAGATAAAGAAAATGGCAAAAAGTCCAGTGTCTTGTTTTCTGCATTTTGCTTGTTAGGTTCCTGTTCGCCCTTCAGCAAGCTCCTGTGTGTACCGATGTTGTGAACTTGACCAGTCCACGTTCAAGCAAACACTCACTCAGATTCCCAACACATTCTTTTCTCCCCGTCCAATGGGGAGTTTATTCCTAACAGTTCTGCTCCTTTTAATTATAAACTCCTTTAACGAAGTAGTTCTGAGACCTTGCAGCAGGCAGCAGGAGAGCACCAAGGCTACTAGTTGCCTTTTTACTAGTTTATATTCACTGTTCAGCAAAGAAGTCCACTTAAAGCCTAAGGCCCAGTGCCTTCATGGATGGCTAGCACTGAAATGAGCCTACAAATCAGTATTCCCCTGGTACAATGTGCCTTATAGGTAAAATCCAATTCTTGCCTAAAAAAGATAAAGGGTTAGAGCCGGGTCCTTTATCTTATGAGACACGTGTGAAACAAGTTGCTCTGATGAAAACAGACCTTAAACTGACAAGTTTTTTTCACTTTCTGGCAGAGCTACTGATCTTCTTTACTGGACCACCAAAACTGAAGATGGCAAAGAAACACAAGGGAGATATTTCCTTGGCGAGGAAAGGAGCAGCATTTAGGACTGGGGCAAAGGCAGGGTGGGATACAGGGTATTTTCCTGATAAAACAATTAATTTGAAAAAAAAAGACCAACCAATATTATGTATACAACGGAACCAGTAACACACCTTCTCAGGAGTGCAGTATTGTGTAAGCGTCTCCTGTGTTTTCAAGGCTAATTCAGACCTTTGGCTCATCCTGCATTAACAAGGTCATCCATGTTAACAGGGCCCCTGTGAAAGTTCACAGGTGAAAGTTCCCTTTTAGAGTAGTGCAGATTTGAAATTCACAGGACAGCGACCCGAAGATCTTCCTTTACAGATAAAAAGCATGTCAAATTATTAAATAGCAACATGAAATCCTATATTCTGAAGGTCTGTCTGTGCTCTGCAGTTAAGAGAGCGGAGTGCAATCCCAGCCCCTGCCCAGTCCCCACCTTTGGTGGCTGGGAAGGCGCCTGGCTGGCCCTACTCGCAGACACCTCACAAGCACTAAAGCCAACAGGCCTGGGGTAGCCGAGGAACAGATGAATGAGCACAGTCCGAGGACAAGTCACTTCAAATTTCTACTGTTAGATCTGCCAAGTATGATATAAAAACATAAAGTATTTCTCAGTTTGAAGTTTGAAGACCAGGCCCCAAACGCTGAGTGGCTCTTGCCTCGGTGTCCCTGTTGGCCAGGCATGGGCTCCACGGTGCTAACTGTTGTTCTCCGCCGTGAGATATTTGAGGGCTGCGAAGCCGTAGTGGCGCGACATATCCTGCTGGAACTCCTCCTTGAGCGTCTTGAGACAGATGCGGTATTGCTTGTTGGAGCGGAACTTGGTGATGTCGAAGCTGGGCGCGTGTGGCATGTGGATCATGTAGGCGTTGGGCAGCACCGTGAACTCGTACTCCTGTGGGACAAAGACACGGCCGTGAGGGCGATCCCAGCCTCCTGCAAGGCACCTCGCCGGCACCTCCACAGCCAATCTCCACCAGGCAACAGAGCGGTTTGTGGCTCAGGAACAGCACAACCATCAGCGATCTCAAATAAGCTGCCTTTTATTTTTCAAGTAGTTTTTTCTTGGTTTTATGAAAGATCTACTTTCTCTTTTCCTAAAATCATACAGTTTTTTGGTTTGGAAGGCACCTTTAAAGACAATCTAGACCAACCTCCCTGCAATGAGCAAGGACATCTTCAACTAGATCAGGTTGCCAAGAGCCCCATCCAACTGGACCTTGCATGTTTCCAGGGATGGGACATCCACCCCCCCTAAGGAGAATCTCCCCGTGTTTTACCACCCACATGGTAAAATAACCCAAATTATTTTAAAACATTTCACTCCATATAAGCCAAACAATGGGGAAATTGTACAAAAGACACAACTGAAGCCATGTCTGCCACACAAATTTTTCAGTACTGTGATTGCAACAACACAGCTGTGACAACACAGCATGAGTCTCAAGTGTCCATGCAAAAACATGGCTTTGCCCCCAAAACTTATTTTGCTTCGGATGCTGGAAAATGCTACATTTACAAAGGCAAAACTGCATGGCATATGTTGCTTTGCCTATATGCTAAGATACTTACAGAGACAAAACTGTCCAAAATTATTTATAAACCTGAAATAAGGGGAGAATATGATATCATTTATAGGCAATGTGTGAAAATGAACCTGCTAATTCCATATGCTTTGAGATGTTTTTACTCAAATTAAGTTCTCCTTCATGAAGTTTGAGATACTGTGCTAACTCTCCTTCTGTAAAACTACTTCACTTATTCTCTTTATATCTGAACAAGTTCTTTGAAAATTTTTGTTGTTAAAAAAAATGATGGTTGATTTAAGTATCAATTATTCCTGTTAGATTCTTTCAATTATTACAGGTGGTAAAATGGTAAATCTCTGTGCCAATTTACATGTCACATACAGGAATGGAGTCCTCCAGGCTTGTGTTTGTGGTGAAAAATTTGGTTTGTGTTGAGGTGAAAAATGCATAGCAAGAGCAAAATAATCTGATGCTCACAGGGAGAAGCTGTAAGATGCTTAGGACTAATGGGAAACCAAATGTGAAACCAAAGGCCATAGAGTGAGGAAAGCAAACTGCAGCAAACGACTCCAAGGGACCTCAAAACAATGGGCTGGAACTGCAGAAGAATATGCATCCCCCTCATACAACCTTTTCTTTGTTCTCTGTTTGCATCTCAAGTTGGTAACACTGCAGGTCAGGGACTGCCTACACCCTACAGTGGAAACTGTTCAGCACAGTAGCGTTCCCATCCCTCTGAGTGGTCTTCAGGCTCCTGAAGCCTTTCACAAAATTGTGAGTCTACTGCTAATAATCCCCTTTGAAATATGCTAGGGTTCTGGAAAATGGGACACTCACAGTCTAGGAGCACAGTCACTGGAAAGGTAGGGCAAGATTTCCTAATGACCTCACCCTACTACACGGAAGCCTGTTGAGCAGGCAATGCACTTGCAGGAACTGTGCCCATCTCCAAGATTACAAATTCTTTAGATAGAGACTGGCATTATCTGTGCATTTGTATATCATCCAGCTCAGTGGACACCTGCATGCTCCCAGAATAACAATGATGATTATCTTCATGCCATGTCCTGCTCTGAGGGATGGCAGTGGCATAGACTCTTGGAAAGGGATCTGGAACAGACCTCCTGGCAGACATTGTAGTTGTGAGGAGCAGTGAAATAACTGAGAAACTGCTCTGCCTGCTGGTAATGAAGCCAGCCAAGCAGCTGGCAGCAACCTGATCTGTGCACACCCCAAAGCAGAGGAACGCTGCAGGGGAAGTAACTGTGCCATCCCATGTCTCCTCCAGGCTCATTTGTTGGGAGAACATGCCAATACCCATGTTGCTACAGAGGAAAATGAAACTTCTTCTGAATGTGATATAGTATTCAAGGCTGGAAAAGCGAGGAAAACAATTTCTCAGAGTTAATTCCAACCCAATGGTCATTTAAAATAATTGTGCTATGATCAACTTTGAAAAATGTTTACTTTTCCTATGTGAATCTCATTGCTGGGCAGACCGCTCTGAACCGAAGAGTTAAATTCTCAATGCTACATAAGAGCTGCCACTGGGAACATAAGCCTTGTTACCCATATTAACAAATGATAAACCATTACCATGGCACTCTCCACAACTTATGGTTAATTGATTAGTGCTTGGAAAGTGCACTGGAAAATTACAGTGCTATAGCAGAGCAAAGTATTATTAACATTAATATGAGATATTATTTTTTCTAGTCTGTAATAATTTTTCTTAATGTAAGTAGGTAAAAATTAGTTCAGAATGCTCTTGGCAAGCAGAGGGCAAGTAGCTGCCAGCCCCAGATGACCATGTGGTTTTTTAAGGAGAAGAAGAAAATGTCCTTCCTGCACATGCCTGCACACAAATACACTGTAGCCCACGCCCCAGAGACACAATCTCCCATTAACTTGCTCCAAGCCTTGAGCTGCTCTGCTTCACAAAAACTGGTAAGACTTGAGCTGAGAAGGATCTGCTCTATTCCAGATTCATAGTGGAAGCTATCAGAGGATGATAAAGTTCACCAAAACCTATTTTTTTAGTTAGCATGAAATTCTGCTAGTTCAAACACTGGGAATGAAACCAAATTGAAAAAAACTACAACAAACCCAAACTAAAAAGAAATGCCACGACTCAGACCTTGCTGATTAGCACAGTGGGTGGTTCCTCATCCAAGAACAGCAGGGTGATGCATATCCTGCCATTTCAGTGAGCAGCAGCACTGGGCTCCCATGGAGCCACTGTCACTGCCAACCTCTAAGACCTAGGTTGGCAGCAGGGACCTTGGCAACTCTGAGAGCTCTGGTGCCAGTCTGGGGCTCCTGAGCTTTCTCTGCATCCTTATCATTATAAATTCTGCCCGGCAGCTTCATCCCAAGTCACAGATCCAAGAAGCAGGTCACCCAAGGCTCAAGTATCTGGATCCTTTAGAGTCTGCACCACAGCCCCAGACTTTGGAAATGTAAAGACTATGGCTTTGCAGAAATATGCCGTAAATCCCAGCCAGAAATTAAAGATGCTTGCTGTGAATTCAACTGAAGACTAGTTTTGGAATTCTAAATTAGCATTTGGGACTCACAGACCTCTATTTAACTGAAAAAAATTCAGCTAGGTATACATGCTCCTTAATAAGTGATGAGATTGGCAAAAACTGTAGCAATGCATTGGTCAGGAGGAGAGCACTACAGGGGTCGTGCCTCTGCAGAACAATGTGTTTCCTAGAACTGGCAAATAAATGAACTCAGTACTTCACTTAATACTTGACAAGCATTAAACGGAGTTCCCAACTCAAGAAGCACTCCTTGAGGTCAGTAAGGCCAGATGAACACTTTGGTGATGCAAAGCAGGACACAGATTTAGTTGTACCAACCCTGCTGCAGAGCCCTGGGTGAAATCCTCGTGTGTCTCATCCTCACCTGTGCATCCAGCTCCATGATGTGAGCTACTTTGTTCCAGCCAAATCCCACAAAGCGCCTGTCATACTCTGGGCAGTCCTTCCTCACCACGACGTATGGCTCGAAGTCTGCCTCCCACTCCACGCGGTAGGGGGTGGTGGCTGTTCGCCACTTGGCAAAATTTGTTGGCGCGTGCCCTTTCGTCCAGACGTGGTACCTGAAACAGACATAAACAGCACGGACGTGGGGAGGCAATTAGATAGAAAACATCTTGGTGAGGCAACAAAATATTACCTGTTAGATGAAATGCTCAAAAACAAGGACAGTAGCTTACAGTTCACAACATCAATTTCAGGACGCGTCGGAGGCAATTTCTAGGACTATTTCCAGCACGCCTCCCAGGGCTCAATGCTTAAACACATCTAGTTGGTGAAGGACAGTGTGAAAACAGTACCTCATGCTAATGTGAGAAACCATTACACAGTACCCTGTCAGTTCATCTGCACTGCAAGTGCTGTGTTTTATTCCTAGCAACCAAGCAGCTGCATCGGTCGCTGCTCTAAAATCAGTGTGGAAATCTGCAGCTCAGATAAAGTCCCTAAAATTAGCTATTTCCCCACCATGGTGACATTCACAATCTGTTTTATAGGCAATTTTATAATTTGCGTGAGAGACACCTGCAGCTCTGGATAGATGTTCCGTTTTATTAATTACAGTTATTACTATGGCAGGAACCAAGCTGCATAATTACATTAATAAGTAAAATATTACATAAAGGGTTTCTGCTCTAAGTTCTGTATTGTGGGGAGTACTCGTGTGATCTTCAGTAAGGTAATCAATTTGATTTACAGAAAAAAAAAATCCTTTTATATTTTGCTAATCTTGTTTAGGTCACAGCAGATCTCAGCACAGCTTGAATGCATCCCATCAGTGCGAGGGTCAGTGACTCTCTCGCCCACTTATTCTAACACTTTCCAAAAAATCAATGAGACATGCTCTTTCTGCAGATTCATAGATTAATTAACGAAACAAAGGCATATCAGGTATCTGTATTACAACACTGAGATAGATAGGCAACAGAAGGGACAAAGCAAATATCCTGCCAATTTGTAAAGTAAGGTGCATTGAATTCACAGGGATGACTCACATGCTAAAAGTGAAGGGATTTGAGCAATCAATATTGCAAAATTGCAACATGATGTAATGTTTCAATCCCAGAAATTCTCATAACATTGTAAGCCATTGCTAAAACCAGGAATATAAAATCACAGCCTAGGAGTTTTCATTTGTATGGCTTGTAACAGGAGAATCAGAGGTGTTCAGCTTTGCTGAACACTTCGGCAGCGCAGGAAGATTGAATTATTAGGATGGCTTTAGGGTCACAAGTAATGTATGGCCCTCTGTATGTTGCATTTCTAAATTGTAAACTAAGAGGTTTCACCACTTTCAAATGACTCACCTAGGGACCAGGAAAAACAAAACCCTTCTGTTTTAAAAAACTGACAGTGAAATAATTCTACAGAGATTATTAAAAAGCAGTGCCAGGTTCACAAAGATGCTCATAATACTTAATACCCTTTGGAATCATTGCCAAAAAAACCTATTCCTTCTCTTGGCCTCTTTAGAAGATGAGTGGCTAACCTAGCCAGTCATTAATGTGCAGCTATCTATGCTGGAAAAAAAAATTCCAACAGTCACAATGTAGGGTTTAAAATGATATAAGATTGTGGAGGGTGCCGTATCTTCTAAAATCCTACCTCCGGCATTTTGAAATTAATTATGATAATAATAATGACTACTAAACACTTATGAAGTGATTTGTATCTTCAAAGCCCCTACAACCTTCGGTTAATTGAGAGATTCCTGCAGAGAAGCAGCCAAATGCTGCTGTTATTCTAGTAACACTCTCCCACTGATTTAAAAAGGGGGTAACAAGATACTAACCATAAAAAGAATTCAATTTCTTTCCACCCTTTTTAGAGACATCAATGTAAGCACCTGTAACAGCTCAAGTATAATCTCTGTGAGTTAAGAGAGCAAACTAGCAGAGAAAAATAAATAATTGGAAGAGACAATTAAGGGAAAATATGTAACCGGGGTTGCAGAGGCCAAATAAAGCAGAAAGAAAGGAGTATATTTGATTGTACAAAACCAAATAACAACAGAGGTTATTTACTTGCCTCTTCACAGTGATTGATATGAGTGAAAAAAAGGAGAAAGGCAAAAGGACAGCTAAGGTCCTGACAAAGACGTAAATGAGCATAGGATGCTCAAATGAGGTGTACAGGAGCATAGGATGCTCAAATGAGTGATGGAGGAGTAATTAGACTGAAAACAAGAACTGTGAGTGCATTATTGGACTACATACATATCTGTACATACAATATAGATGGGTTCATACACAGATAATCTGCTGGAATTAGGTCTTGGTCAATGGCTGATTACATGAACTGTACTGCAAAGAAAGATAAGGAGGCACCACTCCATGGAAGTCCATAGTGAAGAAGCTCCCATTAAAGGATGAGTAGTTTCCAACAGATTTTAGTTTTGGTGATGCAGCTCTGAAAGAGGTTCACTGTCTATACTGGTATTCCATCTCACAGGACAAATGAGTAAAAGTAATTTTCTGCTCAGGCCCTTCTCACTCAAGATTTAAATACACATTGAATTTTAAGGCCACACTCAATCTGACTAAATCCCTGGAAAACTTGGTGAAAACTGGGAACAACATATTTTTCACAATGCTGGCAATTTTGACAGATCCAAACCAAGTAATTTGATCCCCCTAAAATCACAATGAGTTTCTTTCCCACAGTTCATGGAAAACAACTGGAACACACCACATGCCCTCCTCTTCCACTTTGGATCCATTGTTTCTTTTTACTTGTGTTACTGATTGCTTTAATTTAAAATAAAATGTCAAAACTATAGTAAACTTTGCTAAAGTTTGCAAAATGAAGAAATTATTCTTCTCAGAGTGTTCTTCCTGTTCTCTGCCTCCTCCAAGCTTCCTGTTTTAGTGAGAAAGATGATTTGGTGAAAGAGCTTTCCCGCTTCTGTTCTCAGATGCTTAGACATTTTGCTGGATTGTGGATGCAATCAGTTAATTAGTTAATCAGTTGTTGCTTTTTATGTTTCCTCAATACGATGATGTGTCTCCTGCCAGCTGTGGTTTCCCCTGTGCCTGGATGTGTGTGGGCAGTACATTTGTGCCTCATCAGCTCTTACCCAGGCCCTGAGCAGGCACATCCTCGGGAGCACACTCCCAGCCACCAGCTGCCAAGGGAGCCAGCGAGCTGGCACAGAGCCCCTGCTGTGGCAGAAAGTTTCACACAGCACACCTTGCCAGCCACAGATGCTCACTTGTCTTCTCTTTTCTTCTGCTGGTGACTGAGGGATGTAATTGAGAGCCGTTGTGTACTTCTTAGCTGCCCAGAGGTAGAAAAGGTCACCATTTCAAAAAGAGGTGACAAAAGCAATTTCAGTGAAGGAAAGATTGTAATCTACAGTGTGGTGTGAGGAACTGGGATGCTGCAGGCACTCTCAGCAATCACTGTCACAGCAGTCCTCCCCAGCTCACTCCCACCCGCTCAGCATCAAATTGCAGCATTATTAAAGCACCTTGAAGGTGGAGATGGAAATTCTCAGCCCAGAGCGCAGATGCTTTGCTGCTGTCGGTAGATTTGAGCAATGAAATGAGCCAAAACAAACTGGGGAAGCATTTGTAAAATGTATCCCACATTAATATGTACACCAGCTACAGACTGTGTGTCCTTCAAGTCTTATTTAACCTTGCTTTGGAAAAACTCCCACTGATGTTAAAGACATTTTTGCCTGAGTGAAACTGGAGAAAAGATTTGCAAATCTGGCTGTGTACGTAACACACCAATATGCTGTACAGCTTCAAGATTAAATCTGTAGTGAAAGGCCACCACTGTGCAGCTGACTGCTGGTGGAATGCAACATCTGAAAATCCTGAGGGTGTTTTTTTCCACTGGAGACAACTATTTTTATCAGATCTCTTGTTAATTTTTATGTCTTTTGTCTTTTAAAGAATGATGGCAGAGGGAAAGGTACTTGCTCTATCAGTATCCTTAAGCAGTGTTCCAGAGGCATGCCTCTCCCAGTCACCTCAAGTTTCTGTTTCAAGGCAGTCACTGGTAGAATTGAGACATTGATCAGAATTATGTTTTCCAGACTCACACAGGCTGTCTGCTACGACAAGTGCATGCATGCAACCACATGAGGGAAGGGTGGCTGCTGCAATGAGAGAGGTGTGTAATACAGGGAATGAGAAAAGTGTGAGGAAAGCTCTAAAGTAAGAGAAGGATGGGAAAGGTATGATATTGAGCTCCTCCAGCCATGGATAATGCCTAGCTTTTTCATAGCTTTTATCTCTAGATCTCAAAATACTGCAAAAAGGAGAGGTGAACATTGTTACCTGTATTTCAGAGATGGGGAACAGAGATGTAAGAAAGCAAAGTGATTCGTGTAGCACCTCTCAGCAGGGCAGCAGTGGAGCTGAGAAGAGAACGCAAGTCTCCTAAGCCCCCTCTCTGTGCAACATCATAAGGCCATATTGTACTCTTTCCATCACTGAGATGCTTTACAAATGTCTGCTAATCAGACTTACCACACACACCCAAGAGATGGTTAACCCCTGGTAGTTGCATTTTAAAACTGAAGAGTCTGGCAGATAATAGAAGTGACTTGTTCACAGCCACAAAAGAAGTCTACTTCAGAGAGGAGCTCCAAATTTAGGTGTTCTTTGCTTCTTAGCCTCTCGTCAGAGTACTCTCTTACCTCTGCATGGAGGAACTCTAGGTATGTAAGCAGCTGTGTCACACTTTAAAAGAGCGTAAGACAAGTCTGCGTTTGTTTTTCCAGTAAAGAAAAGAACCAATGGGCAGAGATACATTACTTTTGGTCACATGAGAAGACACAGCTACCCAGAAAGTATTTGGCAGCCAAAAAGTAAATTACATGCACTTGAGTGTAATGGTCACGCTTGATTTTGTAGCGCAATAAAAAATGATGAAAATAAAACAAATTCGATTTAACAACTGAAGTCCTTCAGTAGAGGACTGTAATATGAGATAAAATGCTGAGCTTACAGAGAGAATATATCCACATGACTCTGTTCACTGCCTCCCTATGAAAAGGGAAAAAAAATTCCAATAAGTTACTTCATGCAGCTGACAGTGAAAGAGAAGAACCAAATATTCAGAAGAACATAAAAAACAGAGATAATGACCACAGATTCAAGAATACTTTCCATTACCTGAATGTAAAGAGGGTTCCCATGTCCAACATAGATAACAGCTCTGCTTTTGACTTGGGGAAGGAGAGGCGGTAGCGTAAGGTCTCAAAGGCAGGTACAATCAGAGCTTTCTTGGTGTTAGCTAGGTCTAGCTGGATGACAGACTTCCTGGCAAAGAGAAACAACAAATAAAAGCAGGAAAATTTTCTACTGAGTAAATCACTGAGCTTTTAAAAATAAAGTGCAGAGAATGGGCAGTTAAGATATGATAAATGTAACTATGGCCCATATCTTTTCCTATAGGTGCTTAAAATTTTCTTCTGCTTTTGGTCTGCTGCTCTTAGAACAGGGAGAGCAACAGAATTCCAAATGGGCTTGCCTGTTTGACTGATCAATGCTGCCCTGACAGACTGCTGGCAGCAGAGAAGTGCTCTACACTTGAATGGACTGGGATGCCTCTCTTTTTCCTCCTTTTTGCTGCAAGTTATTCAGTGCAGAGACTGTTTTGGTGTGTGAGTGTGTGTGCACACATGTATTTCACACAGCAGGGCTCTGTAACAGGCAGGGGCCTTGGGATGACTATCATAGCAGAGGAGCAGTTTAGCAATCTCTCATGCTGCCTGCCAGAGGTGTTCAGTCTATTCTTTCCTAAGAAACTAAAACTCAAAGAAAAAGAAGTTACTTTTCCATCCCCCAACCGAATCTTACTATGCCTGTCATTAGAAATAACTCTGTCTCAATTTTCCTTTCATTATCTCCATATTTCATACCAGAAATATGCCTCTTTCTCTCTGTCAAAGTCAGTTCCCCTTAACTGGACTCACTGTCCTGATTTTATGTTACTGCAACAAGCAATCAAGGACAATGTTGACAAGCAGCAAACTCTCTACAGCCTTTTAAGTTGAAGGAATTTGGATCGCTGTCCTAATAATAGAAGGACCAAGCAAACCATTTTTCTAGGCCCAGAATATCTAGAATTCATTTATAGTGCTGTCAGAGAAAAAGAAGATGAGCACAACTACTTAATAAAATCTGAATTTTAGGGAATTCGTACCACACTATAGGCCTGTTCCATAAAAAGCAATCAGTTCTCAGCTCCTTACTGCAAAGTTTGCATTGTTTAAAGAGCCCTTGACACATTCCAGTTAATTTTTCACAACTGAAGGATTTTAGCAGCATCTTATCACAACGGGTTTTGTGCTTTCTTCACTAGCTTCTACCTCACCATCACTAGAGGCCAAGGTATCTGCATGTCAATAGATGACTCCTTCACAATCAGAATTTGTGACCTTCCTTGTTGAGCAGTGCCAGTCTTTATGGTACTTTTAAATGTTTCTTCCCTTTCATACTTCTGAGAGCAGGGGATGCTAATACAGTTTATTTTCCAAAATCGAAGTCTTTCTGGTCTCTGTGCAATCTCTCAGCCTTGAGCAGCTGATAGATTTGGGGAGTACAAAGCAGTACAGTACAGCTTTGGGGATTCAGTTCTAGGAAGGAGCAAATAACATTTGTAGTGATGCACATCTTTTGGGCTCTACAAGGAAACAGCAGCTTCCATTTCTGGCTGTTACTATAACTTACTTTTATGGAGAGCTTAAAAGGCCCAGGCAAAATTCAAGGTGTGTTTGGCACTGTCCAAAGAGTAGGAAACAATCCTGCCCACCAAAGTTTACAGTAGTTTGGCTGACCCAAGCTGCAGCAGGCACAGGTATCGAGCAGAATTAACAGCAGAAACTGTCAGATAGAGCAACCTTTGCTGAAACTAGTGTTGAATGTGACTTATTCTCTAAGATATGGGACATAACCACAAAAATTGCTGTCAATATCAGCAATCCTTTCAGCTCACTCCCTGCTGCTCCCATCACCTGCAGATTTCATACAGTTATCAATGCCTGAACTAATGGAAGGAATAAATGATAGTACCTTCATGAAGAAATTGAAAGGCAGAGGGAGCAAACTGATAGAAGAGCCTGAAATCACTTGCACTGTCAAAGGTCCACAAGAAAAGTGAGGTAAGCAAAGAGAAACAGAGGTCTGGAAACAAGATGCTTGAAGTGCATACAGGCAAACAAAGAGTACTGGTAGAGATACTTCCAGAGTGAAATAAAATAGCAGGATATTCTCTGCAGAAATATTTTCTAGAAATATGTGAGCATCTGAGCTGCATGTTGGTATGGTGGGTTGACCTTGGCTGGACACCAAGTGTCCAACAAGCTGCTCTCAGCCCTCCTTCTCTGCTGGTTAGGGGAGAGAAAATAAGACAGAAAACAACTTGTATGTTGAGATAAGCAAAACCAAAAGGTTGAGTGTGCACCAACAAAGAGAAAACCAGAAGATTTTATTTTTTCCTTCCCATCAAGTGATGTCTGGCCATTTCCAGGGAAGCAGGGCTTCAGCATACACAGTGGTTGCTCCAGAAAGCAAACATTCTAAATAATGAAGGCCCTGCCTTCCTCCTGCTTTTCTTAGCTTTTTTATGTCTGAGCGGACATCATTTGGCATGGATTCCTCCCTGTTCAATCTGGCTCAGCTGTATTAGTTGTGGGACTCCCAAGATCTTGCCCACTCCCAGATGGGGGAGCAGAATGATGGAGAGACAGCACTGATGCTATGCCAGCACTGCTCAGCAGTAGCCAAAACACTGGAGAGTCATCAACACCCTTCCAGCTACCAATGCAACGCACAGATTGAGGGATACTACAGGGAAAGACCTCCAGCTCAGCCACAGCCAGTACAGGTGGTAAAGTCAAAGTGGAGGGGCTCTCCCAGACGAAGCTAGGAGTTGAGACACACTCAGACAAGAAGCCCAGCAGCACGGATCTCTGAGAAGAATCACCTGCCCTCGAGGTGGACCTGGTGACATAAAAGACTGATGCCAAAGGGAAGAAGAAATCACTCCTGACGTCCAGATGTTGAAATTGAGTGACAAAGGACAACAGAGGCCATTTAATCTTGTGATAATGGCAGGGAGGACTTGTGAAAGGAAAAAACACCTTCCATTGTCTTCTCATTACTTGGCTGGTGGTCTGCTCCTTGGACAACCAGCTGAAAATCTAACTTCTTTCCACTGGAAGCTAATCTACCTTTTAATTTTCTGTGGGATGACTTCTTCTTCTTCTATTTTGAATGGAGGTGTTATTTGTTGGTTGACTGGTTCTGTTACGCTTTAGGAATAGGAAAATTTTCACTGTTGGTGCTGCCAAGTATGTGGAATATAATGTAGGGAATATATTTCTTATTTTGCAAGCTAGCACTGGGTAAACTAGACAATTCTTGCACTATCCTGATGAGGGCTGTTTTGTTTTTTTTTTTGATTCGGTAGTATTGAGTCAATATCCGCTTTCCTTCCTTGTCCTTTTCCCCCAAACTCCAAAATAAGGATTTATGACTGTGAAGAGCTAGCTCTCTTTGTGCTAGTGTTGTCCAGGAAACCACTTCCCAGGTATTTTTGTGTTCAGACCTGATGTTTCATTCTGACATAGTGAAGGTTGGGTTAAATTTTGAATCTAATAAATTGTATTTTTCACAAAGCAGTGAAAAAATTAATTTTAAATCATAAGAGTCTCCTCATGAGTTGAATGAACTCCAGCATGTTGATATCAATCTTCTAATCTGCATAGTTCTTTTAAAAAATTAACAGAGAATTCTCATCCTCATGTAAGGAGATAGTAAGATCATTCCCATTTTTGGAGGATAGATAAGCTCAGACATAGAGAAGTTAGTGACCTAATCCTACAGCGCTGCACTCAGGAAAAAAAAAAAATAAAGGAAAAAAAAGAGAGTCCATTAGCTCAAATGTGCTTCCACTATCAGGATTTGGTAAGTGGTTGGTTGCAAGTAACAAATATGGCAGCCACTGAGCTTGTGGCCAGAACTGGAGAGTTGTTGACCCACTGTTAAATCCATTACAATGCTCTTCCTCTCTGCAAAATCAGTGAATTCCTAGACTATAAAGGCAAGCAACACAAAAAACCCCAATAGGCACAATCTGAACCATCTCCCTAGCTAAAATTCTGAAAAATAAGCAGAACTACTTCACCACTCATGTTGAAGGGGACAGGTTGACATGCAGGGGACATTTATTTAGGGGATGAAGTTGGGATGCCAGGTGCCAATTCACTAAATACATCACTGGAAGCCATTTTACACAAAGGTTTTAGGAAAGAACTTTAATGCTAGCTGTGACACCTGTAGATAAGCAGCCTGTCTCAATGTTTTATGTTAGGATGACCCAAACTCCTTACTTTCAACAACTAGAAGAAGCCTTTACTTCTGGGGCAATGACAAGATGACCTCAGCAACTATGGTAAACAGGGAATCTTTAAATGATACATTTCCTTATTAGACTAAGGCAGAACTAAAAGGGTGTTTAATGAAGACCAAAAATATTGAAATGGTTTTACTTAGAAGCTGTGAAAAAGCTCAATTAGCACAAATCTAAGGGCCAAGCAACAGATAAATAAACGGATAGGTAACCACCAGCTCCATCAGCTTCTCCTTCAAAACTGGTTGAAAACTGGTTGCAACCTTTCTCCTATGACACCTTCAAAACATGTTGAAAATACTTTTCAAAATTCCATTCTTTCTGAGAATATATTATTTGCAGAGACACAATAGGCAATACATGTAAATCAGCAAACTTTGAGCATGAAGGACTTGCCTGGCTTATCCTGTACAAAGTGATGCCTGAAATACCACACTATTTCCATTTGTTTCCATATGGTTGTTCTATCTGAGGAAATGAGGATAAAAATGTTTTACGTCTCTCTAACAAACAATTGCTGCCATTCAGACAGATAGCACTAATCAGCTATTTGCAGAGGCAGTGGGAACAGTCAATGCAGAAAGACACAGGGTATCCATATTTAAAATAATCTCAATGCACCTCCCTGCTACTTTGCGTAAAAAAATCATTACTGAAAAATCAACAAAAGCCTCTAGTCCACATGCAGGAAAAAAAAAATCCAATCACGTTTTAAAGAGCTGGTAGTAGCAGATTAGCAACTTCAATATTCTCTCAGAGTTAAGGTGGTACAGGCCTTAAAAAAGACTGGCAGGATAACACAAAGTCTCAGAGGCAGCATCTCTCAGCATCTGTTTTTTTCTGAAACATCACCAATGCACCATCATGGTGCATTTAGTTCTGTAATACAATATCACCCTATGAGAATTCTATGGCTGTAGTATCTCAAGGAAATGGTGATACTTAGTTCTGTCTTCTCTTTTCTCTTCCTCCTTTCATTGCTGGTTCCCATCCGTGCACTGTGAAGCAGCATGAGAGAACAAGTCCCTTTTCTAGCACTAAATGCCAGTATCAACAGCTGCCATCCTTACTGTGTCCAGCACAGTGTGATCTCAAGAAATGTACCACTATGCAACATTAGCGTAGAAGAAAGAGAAATAAAGAACGTCCATGTATCTGGAGACAGCTAATGTGTGCAAGGGACAGAATAGTTTTGGAGCGCTCATAGCACAGCTTGAAAAGACTTCAGCAAAATAAGAGGGAATCAAGCTGACACAGTGTGCTTATACTTCAATGATCAAACAGAAATTCAGCATCTTGAAAGCCATAGAATAGTTTGGGCTGGAAGGCACCTCTAAACTTCATCTAGCCCAACCTCCCTGCAGTGAGCAGGGGCATCTTCAACTAGATAAGGTTGCTCAGAACCTCATTCAGCCTGACCTTGAATATTTGCAGGAATGGGGTACCCACTACCCGTTTGGGCAACCTGTACCAGTGTTTTGCCATGCTCATTGTAAAAAAATTACATCTCATCTTGCATCTCATCTAAATCTCCCATCTTTTAGTTTAATACCACTCCTCCCTCTCCTATCTCAACACGTTCTGCTAAAAAAGTTGTCCCCATCTTTCTTATTAAGCCCCTTTATGTACTGGAAGGCCATGACAGAGTCTCCCTGGAGCCTTCACTTCTCCAGGCTGAACAACCTTAACTCTCTGTTCTTTTCCTCATAGAAGAGGACCTCTCAATAGTGATTTTGGCTCTGTACATGTCTTACACAGTTAAGCCTGAAACAAAGAAACTCCTCCACAAGTTCATGAAGGCATATTTTCCTTTACACTCCAAAGCCCTGGGCTTATGAACTCACAGGGAACACCTACAGGCAGGCCCTCACTGGAACACTTTGATCAGCTTTTACCAAATTAGAACAGAGATGAAAAGCAAAACTGGTCAGGATAAAGGAACTGACATCCTCCTGTCTGGCCACAGGGTGTCCTCCTTGCTCTATGCTTTGGCCTCAGATGACCAGCCTCTGCAGGGGAAAAAGGTCTTTATTAAAAAATAAAGCTCAGTTAATGGATCAGAAGTCTCTAGTTTGCTCAGCCCAACCTGCTCACATGCAGTATGATATGATATACACTGATCTGACTCTCCCCAGTTTTCTTATGACAATTACTTTGCCTTGACAGGTGCTGGCATTGCAGTCATATTTTTGAGCTGGTTAGACTCATCACCCTCTTTTCAAGATAAGGAACTGAATTAAGAGTGTGTCACATGGACAACAAGTTCAGTAATGCTCTGCATGTTTTTTCTGTCACTGACATTATGAACCAGAAATGTTTAGAGAAACTGCCTGGTTCACATCTCTGCTAATAAACTATGCTCTTGGACATTTAATAATACTTAACCCAGTTCAATTTTCAAATTGGTTCTTCTGCAGCCCTGAGGAGATTATTCTAATAGCTAACGAGGCTCACATTCAGACCTGTTTTTTTTTTTCCATAACCATTTTGCTTTACTTTATAGTTATAGTCCCTCCTACTCTAAAAATTCTTGTGCCTTGCTGGGCACTGTGACACCTCCAATATTTTTAAGATGCTGTTTCTGCTCAAACTGCTTTGTTTTGGGAATATGTGAGAAGGATGGGGTGGGGAGAGGCCAAAATTGTGGGTGACAGCGGGAAGGAATTCCCTCACTGTCCACTACCTGAGGTACTCGTAGAGTCCATACATGGGCAGGAAGTCGATGTCAGACAGGAACATGTATGGTGTGCTGATGTGCTTCATGGCCACGTTCCTGAGCAGGTTCACAGGGTAGAATTGCCCCTCCTTGTACACGATGTGGTAGCCAACGTTGTGGCGGCTCATCAGCACTTCTGAGCCCTGAGCATAGCGCAGGAATTGCTGGGCTTCTGCATCGGAAAGGTAGAGTGCCAGGCTGATGGGACCTTCCCAGTGCTTGCAGATGGCTTCAAGCATCTGGAGCCTGGAAGAGGAAGGGTGAGAGTGAGAAAAAGCTATCTCCCTGTCTGGCACTCTGTGCCTGTGTTCACCTGATCAAATGCAGATATCTTTCTTTAAGTGAGACAGATTGGGGACACTTCATATGCTATGGAAAGCAGTAAATATTTCTACAGCATAATTCATTATTTAAGATGGTAGGTCGAGGTCTCCTCCTGGGCAGATGGACTGCACCCTGGATACAACTATCCCACTAAATCCAGAGTAGCTTAAGATCACCCCAAATCAGGCACATGCCTCTACAACTCAAGATACCGAAAGCACCATCCTTTTCTGCCTAAAGCTTTGAGGCCACGGAAAACCCTCATGTATAAGAGGACTTATCTAGGAGCTTTGAGCAGCAGCAGGGATCTTTTCAATGTGGATATACTTACAGGATAGGGGACTCCTAAACTTCAACACCGTCTAGTGCCCAATTTGCATTTCAGGTCAAGCTATTCCCACACAGTAACACATTACAGTGCTCTTCAACAAGCTCATGGAGGACAGAGATGTACAGACCCACAGACAGTTTTACCTCCTGTTTAGGAATACTTTCCCCAAATTTTTGCAAGGCAGTTAGCCGGATCTTAAAGGCTGTTAAAAGAGACAGGTCAAGGGCATACTGACTTAGGTGAATATGTGCATTAACTAGAAGAGGGCTTTCTGTCAGGGAAAAGGACAAAAGGACGACACATCGATAGAAACAGGATTTACTATTAGTAGGGAGTAAGGAGGGGAGGAAGGACAGACATGGCATTGCTGTGCAATATCAAAAGAACATTTCAGACAAAACCATCACGAAAAGTATTAACTTGTATATGTTTAGCACTTTCACAAATTTCATTAAATATTTTTTTTAACAGGTTGTACTGATATATGTTTTTAAGAATTCCAGCGGTTGCAATAATATTGACAAAAATGACAAGGAAAGATTTCATACGCAAATGTAAATCAAACCCAATTGGTAAAAATAATTTAAGCACTTTGGGTAATTAATTGCCTAGATATTGAGATGTCTCACCCCAAAATACAGCAGGGACTGATTACAAAACCTCTTGATTTAATATGAAGGGAAATGACCTATGCAGCCTAGCCAGATATTCTATTAAAAACTGGGAAAAGTAGATGATGCAAAACTATTATCTTCACTCCATTCCAAATCCACATTACTGAATCTTTCCTATTAATATTTATACAAAACACAAGAAAAGTTTTCTGTATTATCATAATCTCAGAAAATAATTTCCCTCTCCTACAATCTCTGTAAGATTTGCAAAATAAAGGAATGATATACCAGTAAACACACAGTCTGACTTAACATTAATAGCTTTTCCCTGCATTTCTGAATGACTGTGATGACACCAAGATGAGATAATAATTTTTTCTTAGATAGGAGATATTACCTACTAGTCTACACTTGGTACATGGGGTTTTTTTTTATGTTATTTAAACAAAGGCTATTATCAGCTTGAAACACACAGCTGAATTTGAAACACAAATTAATATAAAAATATCTAAAATGTATGTAAAGGATCTAAAATCTTGATTAAACAAATAATAAAGAGGGAACCCCCCCCCTTTTTTTTTTTTACTTTTTCCAAAATAGTGCAAATCAGGAGAGTCCAATTTGTCAGCACTCAGCACTCAAATTTAGGGCATTGTTTTAAAAATGGAAAACTTGCCTAGTAAAAAATGCAGCCAAATGCCTTTTAAGGACTCCATGCAGTGGACTAATGGCATATATATAACTTATTTAAATGGCACACCTGATAAGGCAAAGCTTTTCATGATAATGAAGCCGAAACTGGGTTTTGGTGGTACAAGTTCCCAGCTGGACACCTTAACAGCCTCCAGAATACTCCATTTTACTGTGCTGTTCTCATTGACAGGCACTTCTTCCATAAATATGATACAGGGACTGCTAGATGATCCTCCATAATCTGCTCTCTGGACGTTGTTAAGTCTCCTTTGACCACAAAACTTAGAATTATGAGTTTCTAAGCACAACATGACCAACTTATTTTGGGTTCTTTTAGCAGTATTGAGGAATGTGTTCTCTTAAGGACTCTAGAGAAAACAAATGTACTGCTGTACTGTATAATAATGAGATCAACATTCAGTTGGTTGATTTTTTAAAAGGTCTCTTCAGCTAAGTAATTTTTCTGGAATTTAATTGTTTTGTGAGATTCTTTATTTTTCTTCTTGAGAATACTCAACTGATTTGCAACTCGTTCTTGCTCCAATTTCAAGCAGTGTATTGCCAATCACGTCTTTCCTTTTCCCCATTCTGACCTCACATTTTTTTAACTTCTACTGATTTCTGAACTCCAGGTACACACTGAGCCTTTAAAAAGCCTGCCCAGCCAAAACATGTGCATGAAAATCACACAGTGATTTTCATATCACCCAATAATGACCAACTCTGAATGAAGTCTGTCTCCAAGATTCCATCTAAAGACAATAATGTTACCTAACAAAATGCATCCCTCCCTTCCATTCCTTGAGCCTAAAGCACAGACAAATCTAAGTCTGTCATGACAGTCATGTCAATCTCACCTCCAACAGGACTAGGGGAGGTGCTGGGAGTTGTTTTTTTGCTTTTCCTCATCTCCAATAATAATTTCAAAGAATAATTCAGGAATGCAGTGTACAGCATATTGTTTATGTATATGTCATCTTACATCTGAGACACTATTCTTAAATGTCTACAGTAGTGCTGGAGGAGTTTAATAAAAGTGGTTTAAAGAAAATGGAGAAAAGATAAGGCAGTAACTGAAAGACGTGAAAGGAAACAAAGCAGCTAAGAAGCTCTTTGGTAGGATATTATTTATTGATTTTAGCTGAAAGAAAGTATTTCCAACTCAAATCAATAATTTATAGCAACACACCAGTGAAGTAGGGAAGATTTTTCCTGCACAGTACCAGGACGGCTGTTCTTTCAGAATAAAAATGTGTGGTGCTGTCTATCAATAAAAACATGTGCCCCAGTGAGGATCCAGAAAAGGAAACAGATGCTCAGACTTTGCATCGGTGCCAGTGAATCAGCACTGAGCCCCAGCTCATTCTTTTTAATTAAATTCTGGGGGGAAAAATATACCATGGGCACACACCGGCTTTACTAATTTACTGTGGCACTCACTCAGGGTCTGGCTTAATTTATTTCTTTATGTTTTTACTCAAAGGTTTGTGAACACTTAAGAAATGTTTCCTCAATTATAAATTAGTAGAACAGACGTTGATGTGCACAGCAAATCATAACACAGTGTGCAGTGCTGAGGAACTGGTGGAACAGAATACCCCTTATTAATTTCTGTTTATTTTAAAAAACAGGCTGTAAATTGTTTTGTTGATCTCAATTCCTGTAACCCTCCTGGAAAACTGCTGACCTTCTACTAGTGTAGCAGTGGTGTTATTTACATGCCATGTTATATTCTGTGTGTGCTCTGCTGAAGGAAATTATCAGTTCCTGGATAATACTCAAGGAGTCCTAATTTGTTTTGGAACCCACTCTGATAGCAGTAACTACAACATTTGAGAAACGGGAGAAAAAAAAAAGAACTGACAATTACAAAATTTCACAAAGTGGCTGATCCAGACTGGACTTTCAAGCTTCTGAAAAATGACAAGTAATCGCAGTGGTGGGACTGAGAAAGTTACGGGTGGAAGTTGTAATGAAATTAATTTCTTTTCCCCAAATGAAATACCAGTTAAATTCCTCTTCATTTCAGAACTAAAAGCTCGTATGTTCTAAGAATCAACATTTGGATAAAGATGCAATGACTCTGCTCAGATGGAGATTTTTAATTTCACACTGGCACAGTAAAAAAAAAAAAAATGTATAATTCTCAACTTCCTAATTTGAAACTAGAATATTTAGTTCTGATTCTTACTGTAAGAAAAATTACTAATTGAAATTTTCTGCAAGTAAAATGCCAATGAAAGCAAAACTAACATGCTCTAGTGCAGAAAAACACATGCTACAACTGCTACAACTGCTTGTCTAATTCTATTACAAACACCTGTTTTTTCTAAGTTGCTGCAAAACTCCGTGAACTAGTAATGCCTCACAATCCCAACAAGCAACAACTCCTACAGCACCAGGAGTCAGCCTCTCATGACCTCTACTCCTGTGGAGCGTAGTACAGGGTGTGCACTGCACAGCATCCAGGTTTCTATGGACGTGAATTTCTTCTCTCTACAAAGCATTCCATATTTGGTGAGATTTCCCTGTAACAGAACACTGGCTCACACTCCTGGATGAATGAGAGGAGCTCCCTACCTGTCCATTGAGAGCTGTGCCACCAGGGTCACATCGGTGTTGTCTGAAGCAGGCTCGTACTCGTAATGGAGAAAGTACAGATGAGTGCGATGGACGGTGAAGCGTTCCCGACGGAATTCATAGCACAGGTCATCCTCATCCAGCTCAGACAGCTGCTTCTGGAGCTGCAAGGAGAGAGTGGACGTAAACCTCATTTCCTTGCAATTATTTTAGTGAATCGCAGAGAACCAGGAGGCTGGGACCTTGCAGAATGATGGAACGAGGAATGGAAGTGGAACATACAGAGTAGCAGGGTTTTCCTGAGCCTCTTTTTTCTGCACAAGAGATTAGAAGGAAGGCCTTGCAAGTAAATTCGTAACGCAGACAGGACACTGTATTATGGTCTAGATATTCTTCTATGTATTACCTATATTACATACTTTCTAGATCCAGACTAGCACTGAAACAGTGACCAATCACAGGCTGTACAACCATCAAGTTTCAGAGTTAATGCTCCAATGAGATGCATAATTTCATTCTTACTAGAAGCAGTGTTTCACACTAGTCACAGACATTCTCCACTAGACAACACCCAGCAGCACTGAGAGATTCCCAGTCTGTGGCCTCTGCTGGAGAATAGGAACTGCTGCTGCCAGCACAGACAGCTGGAAAAGTAATGTCTAAAACTGACCATTACTCCTTCTCTTGAGATTTATGTTTTTACCACTGCAGAGGTGCCAGAAGTAAGCCTACACTTTAAAATGGGATTTATGCTTCTGGATACCTAGTTTGAGAAATCGGGAGGATGGTAAATAACTTCCTGGCTCCCTCAAAAACCAAGCCTCTTCAAAGTCAAAATGGGCATCTCAAAGCAATCTAATCCCAAGTCTCAGTTTTAAGAGAAAAAAGCTCTGGGGAAAGGCAGAAGTGAAAAACTGACCAAATGTCTATACAGCTGACCAATTCCCTTCCTAATCTAATTATTTTTTGGGTTGAACTAGACGATCATTGAACAGTCCCTTCCAAATCAAACTATTCTATGATTGTATAGTTCTGTGATTTTAAAGCCAAACATCTAGCTAGGATATTAAAAATGCATTAATTTAAAAGGAAAAACCAGTCATACCTCAGTAAAATGTTATGAAGATGAAAATTTTTTATGGTTTTAACATGTGAAATTGAGTTCAGTATCTACTACTCAAAAATGTAGGTTACTAATAAAGGTATCATTTTTATATCAGATTTCTTAAAAGCATCCTGTAAGAACAATAGTCAATTAGTATAATATTCATCAGCAAATGAGAAAAATACCAATTACATAGGAATTGTACAAATTCTGATAAAAATCACAGTGTACCTCAAAACTGTTTCATTAAAAAAGAATATTGAATTATAGACATCTTTTTTTCCTGCTCAAAATGATTAAAGTAATAGTTCCATCATCTTCAAGAAAAAAAAATTAGGTATTTTTTGTTGTGTGTTAGGAAGAGCTGTTGTTCTTGGAACTATAAGCATAATGGTTGCCATCCACACTAATGCTTACAACTGAATGTTTTCCTGTGAAGGCTGATGGAATAATTCCTGATATTTTCCTGTACATCACTCTATAATCTTCTTCTGAGTAATGGAAATACCTTCTTTGATTTCAATGAGTTTTGGATCAGGCTGTCATTCTTCTCTGTTATTGTTCTGCACAGATCTTAAAACACCCCTCAAGAGGGACTGCTTTTAGAAAGATGAGAGTCTGAATCTTGATAAATCTTTACTCAGGCAAAACTTCTATTGATACCAAGATTTCTTTTAGGTGGAATGGAATCAGCAGTTCTTTTACATATCCTTGGAGTTTCATTCTTTCTGCTTTACAAATCATCATTCAGCTGAGCCTGCCCTCTATTTTTGAAATCACATTCAAAGAATATTTGAATTAAACCAAATATTTACAACAACAACTAGAAAGCATCTCATATCTTTCTGTTTCTTTCTTGAAAAGGGACATTAGTGCACCCTTAACAGCATCATTAAGGAGATTATTGAAATTTAAATGGTTAAAACAACCAAACGTGCAGCAATGCACGTTTTAGGGGTACCTTACTATCCTTCTGAATGTACAAATGACCAGGCCAGAAGATTTTAATAGCACAGCAGTTATTAATTAGGCAGTCACTGAATAATTATCAGATTGCATTTGGGTTGAAAGCTAAGAGGCTAGAAATACTTAATTATGATTTCAAGAACAACATTTGGATCTAAATTATGGATTTGTGCACTACTGAGCCCTGGGTGGGAGGAGGAGACACAGCTTCTTAGGAGTCCCACCTTTTTAATGGTGAAACTCAACAAATCACAAAGTTGGTGATGGAGGTGAAGGAAAGAACATAAAATTTCTCTAACAGAATCTTTTCTACAGCATACATATAATGTAGATCCATTATTTAAAGACAAAGAACTCTTAGCTTGGTTTGAAGTTTTCTCCCACACTGTCTTTCTGAAAAGATGTGTTTATAACGGGAATGCTGAAAGATCTATGCAAACAGATGCTTAAATACAGTGCACAATCAAAATAAGGACCTTAATATCAGCTGGATTTGATAAAATCCATTATGGCTTTTTTCCTCCATTATATTGATAATGATATGCCTAACCCAGCAAAGACTTCTCAGCTGTAGAGAGAGAGCATGTATTCTCATAATCAAGTACCTGATAAGCAAAGATTCTGTGTTTCTAGAAGAGTTTCTATGCTAAGGCTACTTGCCACATAGCATGTGGGAAATGTTACCCCTAGGAAACACTCTCACAGGTGAAAAGTGTATTATTTTCAGACTGTTTGGGGTAGATACTGTTTTAGGAAATACTGCTGTAGGAAACAACACCTGCCTTCATTAGCGTCACGGTGATAACTGGTTCAGAAATAAAAATGGCAGCCATTATATGCATAATGCCCAAACAAAGAGACAAATACATAAAGAAATATGGGCTAAATTATTTCTCTGGGACACCAGATGTGACAGGGAATCAGCTACTACCTGAGGAAAAGTAGTATTTGAAGCTAGGCTGGTCAGAGAAATAATTTAGCCTTGATCTTCCAGGTCTACTTGTCTGACACATTTCTATAAGAGGAGGTGTTTTGTATCCCTATGACAGATGGCAGACCCGTATGATACACGGCAACACAGTAAGTACCTTTCACTGGCAAACTGGTTACTCTGCTCATGAATCTTCCTTCCTAAGGCTGTCCCTCATGCGAGCAAACTTGTGATTGGCTTACTTTTCTTCCTAAACTGCTGCGTTTATGAAACAATCCACTTCCCACCAAAACCCAGAACTTCATACCAGATGAGATCAAATACAAATACAAGATCAGAAGTATATTCTGAGGGATTAGATATTAAAAAAATATCAAAGCCCACCAAAAATGTTATGTGTCTAGAGGCCAGTTAGATCTTGGGGAAGGGGATAAGACCTGTAATGTAGGCTCTCTCATCAAGTGTTTAAGATGAGGCGAGGCGACATTAGGCTTAAGTCACTCGCTCAATATCACACTAGCACAACAAGAACTGGGCAGCTTAGATGAAAATGTGGAACTTTCAGATCATCTTTCCTTTTTCCAGGCATGCGCTGTTAAGTTTCATAGTACAAAATCAACTCGGCTTAGCCACTGGAATGAAAACTGACACCAGCCCAGGATGTAACTAAAATCTGGTTATAAACTGCAGCAGTTTCCTTTTCTCCTGTGTAGCTGTGTCCCAGTTCCCACCAGCAGGCAATTTGGACTGCAACATTTAGCACTTAGTGTGTGAATTAAGAGTTGCCTTTAGCATGGCACAAACAAAGTAGATGATTATGTAGAGATGAGATGTAGAGAGCAAAAAGCATTCACCATCGAGTCTTATTTTCAATGACCTACATAAAGTCCTTCTGGCCTCTCCAATGATCAGTAATAAAAGCCAGACTAATCCCACGTCAATTAAACTTTTATTCCTCCCACACCATAAAATTTTGTACATTTGCTATGGGTCAAATTGAGCCTTCTGCGAAGCAAAGCTGTGCTAAGGACAAAGAGGATAGGGCCTGAGCAAATCCACCTGGCAAGAGGAATTTTGCTGCAGCATGTGAAAGCCACTAATACTCCTGCTAAACGGAAGTGATGGCTTGTCCTGACTGTAAATATTAGACACAAGAGAAGATGCAATTTTTAGGCATGTGGCAAATCTCAACAGTATATATGAAGTACAACTCCCTTTGATCTTAGCTTCAGATGTCAGATTTTGTAGTTCTCTGCATCTCGTTTCCCCAGACCCCCTTGCAGCACAGTGTCTTGACAGGTAGGTCACCTTGCTTTTGGTGCCCCAGATTGGTCTTTGACCCATTTCTTCTTGTGTGGGAAATTCAATGGGTCTAAGTCAGTCCCAGTCCTGGGACTCATCCCACGCTCCCTATCCGAGCAGTCTGCCAGCTTCCAACTGTCCTTTCCTCTTCCTGGTACAAAGACTCTCTCTTTCCTTTCTGCCTTTGACCTGGATTTCATCTCTTTTGTATGTGAATCTGGACTTTCTCCTCCCTACTTTCTGGGCATCACTGAGGGCAGTGGATGTCCCTCAGAACAGAGACTAAATACATGTTCTTGCTCTCAGCTCTCCTGTCCAGTCAGAACCCGGCATGGAGGATTCAGGGCAATCAGTCACAGAAAACACCAGTGTTTATCCAGGTACTCTGCCTGCAGCATATGCCCAACCCTGCTGTGTCACTGGGATATATATAATTTGGTCAGATGTACACATGCATGCTCCTAAAACAGAGTCTCCAGAGACCTGAGCCTCATTAAAGTCAAAGCAAACACTACTGGCAATGTGCAAGCCATGATTTTTCTGCATGATAATTTGCCTAATTTGTCACCAGGCTCACAAAAGTCAGTTTCTTCTCTGAGGTATGGAGTAGTTTCATGAAGAGGTCATCAGAACTTTTGGTGTGTGCAAACCTCCAAACTTTCCCCCGTGTTTCACTTTACAAAAATGCAAGAAAAGAAAAAAAAAGGCATA
>VWZN01004070.1:972329-1038544 GCA_013396955.1 Regulus satrapa | reverse complement strand
AAAAAAAAAAAAATCATCCCAGCCCATGTGCTCCTCCACTTATTAATATTACAAACAGTTGAAAGCAGTGTAATGGCAACTTTCAGGCAAGTAACAGGATGGTCTGCCAGCTCAGCATTTTATAACAATAACATTAACAATAATAGAAACAACACAGCTGGGGGAGTCAGGATTTCACCTCAAAACTGCTATATACCATCTGTTATTACTAGAGAAAGACTATGACATCATAGAATAGTAACTTAAATTGCAGTTCTACAAATTAGGCTGTACTCTTGAAAATCAGCAGGAGCAAAGGGTACTCAAAGCATCAGTCTGACTGCAAATTCAGGACTGTGATACTGACTTGGAATCTTCATTTGCATGCTATTTTTAGTCACTCAGAAATTGCTAAATTTGTTACTAGTATTTACACTGTGTGGTACCTTGCTAGAATCTCCTTCTTTTCTCGTGGATACTGTAAGTTGTTCTGTACAGCCTCTTGCTCATATTAAGAATTTTTGGTTTTGCACAGAAGAACTAAGTAAAAACATACTTAGTATGTAAGTACACATTCAAGCAAGTGTATTAAAGGACAGCTGGAGTTTTTTTACACTGTTTCTCTGTCTTGCTGATTACAAAATCTGAGAAGAAAAACATGCAGAACTGTGTTTCTCCTGCATTTCCTGAAAGTCTTCTCTAATGGGAATCTGTTGTTCTTTCCCTAAAGTGAGTAGAATCAGTGATACACTTCCCACTGAACTTGCTCCCAAGCTTTGGATCAGGACACAAGCTTCAATAACAGGGGGCACTCCATTCAAAGTTCAGATTTAATGCTTAGGTAGAAGTGCCTGGTGAGAAGCTGTCTGCAGGAAAGAAGTTGTATAAGAATGTTGAAAGGTTGAGTGTGCCCTGGTCTAAAATGAGGTTTATAATAACTATCTCACAGAGTAACTATAAAGATTGGCTGGAAGATCCTGTTGAAATATTTTAGTTTTTACAGTAGGTCCTTTAGAATAAAATGCTGGATAAAAGCATTAGAAGCCAATAGAAAAAGGTCAAATTTGAGATTATTATAAGCTTTGCCTTTTTAGATTTCCCAATAATCCTCTGCATTGCATCAAAATAAGAAAGAAGGTATGGGAAAGGGGAAATAGCATGGAATAAGTAGGATGGAGTAAACCAAGGACAATCTCTACAGCCCACTCAAGTCAATGACTGTTTACACGAAGATTTGGTTCATATTCTGATTTTTCCACCCAGAATCTGCACAGAAGACAAAGGGATGATTGTAATACCAACTCGCCGAGAAGAGTCTGCTTTGCCTGACCTCACTCCAGCCCATAAGCAAGAAGGGGGACTGAGGGTATTCTTAGCACATGGCAGACTTCTGCTCCCAGCCTCTTCCTGCCACACAGAGAGTCTTTTAGCTTGAATATTTTTAGGAAGGGATGAAGCATTCATGTACACATAGATATACCTATATGCATTTTTACATAAACAGAAAAATTATCCCAGTCTGTGGGTTTTTTTTTGCCTCCAGCATTTCAGTTTCGGAGCCCTACCTGTTCTCTCCATTCCTATTTGCAATGCTTTGGAACCTAGTAACAGTCCTGTTTGGTGAAACTGAAGATGAGCATCTGATTAGACCAGGACTACGCAGTACATTAGCCAAAGATGGCCTTCAGACCTCTTAAAATTCACTTTGTAGTATTATACTTCCATAGCAAACATTAGAAAAAGAAAAGTACTGGCACTTCACATGCATATAGACATAATATATATTTAAGCATACATGCATTCACATGCATACACAGAAGAAGAGTGAGAGAGATTAAAGTGAGGTCCAATTACCTTTTAAACTCATGCCCCTTTACATCTCTCTGGCACTGTTAAGAGTCCTTAAAAAGGGAAGATACATAATTTACATTCATTTTAAGGCTGTCTCTGTACTGATGAGAAGTGTAAAGGGGCCTTAGAGAAACACAATCAGCCCAACAGTCCCCACTGCCACACTTCCTTTTCCTGTTCTACAGATATTTGCATTACAAATGAAATGCCTTAATTACAGGTTGAATTGTAAATAAAACATCACTACAAATATTAAGCTGTAGAAAAGCAGTGTCTAGTATATTGGAACAAGACCTTAAGGGTATCTTTTGATTCAGCCAGACTGTGAGTGAGACTCACACCAAGCCACTGCTTCTTCCACAGCAGGGCTCAGTGCATTTAATGCTCAAGTAATTCTCTCCAATTATAAAGAGCAGAGCTGTTCTGACATTTTTTCCACTGCTCCACAGTGCAGAGAAGCACAGGCAGCAGAAGGAGCACCTTTCCCCATGTACATCACCTATCTTAAGAAAGCCCCATTGTATTTTGGGGATGCCAGTCTCAATTCAGGAAAAAAAGGAAAAAATAATAGGAAAAGAAAAGATAATTTAAACAGCAATTCCTACCTCATACATCCCTGACTTCATGGAAATTATAGCCTTTTATGTAACATACATGCTTATGAATCCTAATGGAAGCCTATAAATGCATCTGGGCCAGCATCCTCTCTCCAGCTGTGAGCTGGCTGCCTAGGGGAGTGTGAAAGCAGGGCGAGTGTACAGTGAGGATTTCTCAAAACTCTAACCTAGACCTCAACTTGTGGTTCAAGGACTTTCAGCACCAAAGCTTAAAAGCTCTGGACTGATCTGCTTTCCAAGAAGAGTAATTTTGAGGATGTGTATACTTTTAGAAACATTACCTCCTGCTCAAAGCTTCATCACATTGTGAGTGAAATGTCTTGGTTTTGAACCTGCTACTTGCTATTTTTCACTTCATGACCCCTAATTCCTGTAGGGGGAGGAATGACCGTGGTTTCCTCCCCACCTGACAAGATGCCCTGCTTCTGAAGATAATCCTGCAATAGATCACGGGAATGTGCTGTATTTAACAGGACACCTGTGACACTGTATATGCTACAGCAGATAGAGCAAGGCTGGTTTTCCAGATAATTCTGTTCTTAGGGTCTCCTAACGTCAAAGCTGAAACTTGCTTGCTATAGTCTACAATAAAACGACACAGTCAAGTTTAGAGGGGAGCTTATATCAAGGGAAACTAAGACAAATGTCGTCTCCTAAGTGACTGCTCTGAAGTTTTCTGAAGTTGGAATTTTTCCTACATCTGATTGTTTTGATAGAAGGCTGTTAACTTCTTGGTGTCTCTTGGCAAATTAGGAATCACATTTTTTGTATGTCTAGCTCATTCTTTTCCAGTAGCTTTTTACATATATATACTTATGTATGTATAATTTATAAATGGAGGAATGAGTTGCATTTCTTTTTCAGACACAAGCTATACCATGTACCATATTGCATTTTACTTGACTTGAATAGGAAACAGGCTTGAACAGTTAGTCGTTTCCAGTATCTGTCAACCAGATACAAGTTCAGTAAAATGTGCTGTTTTAAACTTTAAGGACTGCAATTTACAGCAAGGTCTTGCATTTTCTCTGTTCTGCTCTCAAGGAACTTGTTATCTGAATAAATCTGTTAATTAAGGATATATAGAGCTGTGGAAAATACAGCAAGAAGTCTGTGACTGCATTCACGCTCTTTGAACATATTGTAGATTCACACAACATATTGTAGATTCAGTATAATTTTAACCTGCATTCTCAAAGTGTGATAAAGGTGTGTATTGTTGTCTTTCTTTTAATGTCTCAGTCACCTTTTCTCTTCCTATTCTCTGTCTCTTGTATCTTGATGTCTCTAAAGGAGAGGTCTTAGTGGTCTTTTATCACACAGAGTTCACTTGATTGTCTAAAAGCCTCTTGCAGAGGATTTTCTTCCTCCATGTACTTTTGCTCTGGTGGTACACTTGCCTTCCTTCTCTCTCATTCTCCCTCTTGCTCTCCCTCAACTCCTTGTCTCCCCCAGTTAAGCCCCACTCCTGTCAGAAGACAATTTGATGGTAAAATAAAGTGTCTGAGAAGCTTGCCTTGGGTTAAAATACACCTACCCAATCTCTTAGTGCTATATCTAAAGATGTGGGAATGGCATCTCCTGGTCATTTTATTTTTAGGCTAAATGGAAACTACCAACCTCAATGATAATATTGACTGTCAATTACCTCTTAATTGCTAATGTGTACATGATACTGGCTTTGCTTAATTTATTTTTATATAGACAATGCTGCCTATTTTAGAAATATTTTTTTCCTGAATCAAATGTTACAGATGCCTTTTAATTTCCTTTCAGACTATGTAGGCAAAATTGCTACTTGGTCTAAAAATCTCCAGAGACAACAAAATACACAAGGAGTTCATATACAACTGGGTATAAACATTTCAGTTAACAGTTTTTTACTGTGGAATTATATGTACTAACGCACAGGCATACACATACACGTACATCTGTGGGTAAACATCCTTGATTTCAGTCATTTTCAAAAGATTTGCTCAATCTGAAAGGTTCTGATTGCAAATTTTATGCAGATATACATAAATGCTGCTTTGATTGGTTAAGGGATATACTGAAAAAGCCTGCAGTCTCACAGCCTATGTGTACCTTGAAGAATTGGCTCTTTCTGTAGTCTGCAGCACAGCAAAAATTCACAGATCAAAATCCAGCAGTCTTGGTATTTTCCTTTCTTCTTCATTATTTGTGCATTAGTACCTACTAAACAAAACTGACATCACTGTACATTGAACAAATACACTGCAAGAAACAAGATTTCCTGGAAAGTTATAGGTCTGCCATACTGAATCCAAAACACAGCCCTGGCTACTAAGGAAAAAAATTATCCCAACTGAAACCAGCACAAGGTTTGAGGGTGAGATTTACAAAACTGCCTAATGGCATAAAAGCCCAAATCCCCATTTTCAGCTTCTGATGTTACCTCCGTTGAGGATTTTAAAAGGGCAAAGTAGACAAAAGACAGCAGCAAAACCCACGCTAAAGATGGGATTAATACAATTGTTTTATAGGTGAGGAACTGAGGTATAGAGAGATTAAATGATTTGCACAGTGTCACTCTGGAACCTGAGCACTGCCTTTAATTCTCCTGGGTTCCACTGCCCCACACTACCCTCACAACCAACTCCGAGTCCTCAGAAATGCTGTGCCTTGTATGAACCACCCTTCGTATCATCAAGCCTTAGACATCCCACTTACATTTTCACTGTTAACATCTGCTTCACTGGGGCAGCCAAAGAGTTCCCGTCTCAGCAAATTCCCATCATATTCCAGGAATGTCAGGTAGAGGTTGCGGAAAAACTCCACATGCTTGTTTTTCACTCGCAGCTTCTTTGGTGAGTTCCAGTGAATCACCTCAGAGGGAGAAAAGAGAAACGACAGCCTGCTGTTAGAATACAGATTTGCTTTATCTGCTCTCTTTATGTGTGTTCAGTGTGCTGCCCTCTTAAAAACAGAACAAAAAATCCCCCCACAAACTACCCAGACTTCCTTCTTTTTTTTTATAGGGAAGGCTTTGCTGTGTCCTCCACAAGTAACTGTGGAGGTGATGTGCTCGGAAACTCTTCCACGATATCACTTGCACATTTGAGTGAGGGTGCCACTCGTAAGTGCTTCCACAACTCTAACTATGGAACTGAAAGTTTATGGACTCTGCTGAAGAAGAGGGAAGGACAAGGGACATGGCGACGTAGGTATTAAACATTAATCTCAGATCTCCACATGACTTTTTCTGCTAATGCAATTGATTCCCTGTTTCAGGCGAAGCAGCCTCTTTCTTGGTTAGGTATTGAGAAGAAGCAGCTTGAAACTAATTCCTATACCCATTTAAATAGTTCAAAAGAGACTGAATTTAATCAGACTTCCTTTTTGCCATTGCTTCATTCAAACAAGACTGATCTCTATTGCATTAACACAACACAGCGATGCAGTACCACTTCTCACCCTCTGAGTTCCAATTTCTAGCAGATATTTATCCTCTGCTAATGGGAGATGACTGTCACAGTGGCCTAGACTTAAACTGTAATGCTGGCATAAAGGGCCTGATCCTCATTTGCATTGATGCAACTCTGCACTGCTGCCAGTGAATGGGAATGGGGCCCTAAGGAAAAACCAAGAGGGATTCGATAGCGGCTTGCAGGAATGATTTCATTTTATAGATGCTATATTTTAGACCTGAGAAAAAAATCCCCGAACACTTTGCATTCAGTTTTATTCCTGTGACTTCTAAAGAGGTTAAAAACAAGAATCTCCCTTGGGAATGTTTCCAAGCTCAAAGTTCTGGAAGTTCTCTGAATCCATTAAGTTAATTGTGTGAAGACACCGTGTCACTCACACACACAGCACAGAGCTGCAGTACCATGGTTAGCTTTGCTCTGAACATCACAGCTCAGGGAGAGAACACACCAAGCTGCAGCACAGCACATACAGCAGCAGCAGCCGAGAGAAGATGAATGCAGCTCCCTTGGTGTCAGCAATACAGCTCCACAGGAACAGGGAGTTCTCTGAAACCACGGTATTTGCTGCCCAGTGATTGGGCTGGATGAGAAAGAGTGGGATACAGCCTGAATCCTACCTGGACTACAGCAAACAACATGGTCTCTCCACTGAGACCTTATACTTTTAAAAAAGCTAGGGCACTCTATTCTACCTACTCCAAACCCACAAAATATCTCCTGATAAGAAAAGCTTTATCCATTCCTGGCATTTCACTGCTACGCCTACAAGGTGTCAGAAAACCATACAAGCACTTAAAAGAACACCACCTGTAGGGAAAGAATATAATTCCAGATATTGGCAAATTGCTTTTTCTAGTTATAGGAACACCTTAAATGAAGATTATGATGCATCTACACACTGCATAAATTTGGGAAATTATTTGGACCAAATTACTTGGTGTAGATATTTGTCCCAGGTAATGAATGATACATTCTTTGCTGTTTTTACATTTGTCCAGATGTTAAAAGTGTGGCATAACTGTGCAATAACATGTTGCTGCATCATGTGGCAAAAATACAGACCACCACATAAATGAAAAGAACTTTAATAGGAAAGGGCATAAACTTAAGATAACAGATTTTCTCCACTGAAAAAGAGATCTTCAAAATCTCCTTTCTTTGAAAATAATTTGATCTATTTCCTCCATTGTATTTAACTGCAGCAAAAGGCATTAATGCTTGAAAAAAATCTCAGTAACTGAATCCTACCTCAGGGAAATGGGCATATGTAACAGAAGCACAGGGCTGAAGGAACCTAAAGGGCTATTTAACCATTTTACAGGGTACCAGCATGCATTTTTACAAGCAGGCATAGAATAGAAACTGTCTGCTGTTAAGTTGCACTTATTTAAGAGTGGATCAAAGAAAGCCAAGAAGCTGGCAAATGATACAAAAATACTTGTTAACAAAAACCTTTTGTGCACTTTCCATACTGCTGTGACACTTCATGTATTTCCTTTTGGATACTCACAAGCATCCTAATGCTGCTTTGCACTCTGAGCACCCATGAACACAGACATGGCTAATGATGATAACCTCAGAAACTCTGACAGGACAGGCTCCTCAGTACTGCAGGAAATTCCCATCAACACACACTGTGTCACATCACTGCCAGGCATTTGCTGATGTCTCTACCCAGTTGTGTGGGAAATGATTTCAAACCCAGACAACTGCAATTGTCAGTGCAGGCTCTTTGCTGCCGTGCTTCAGGATCTGTTGTGTGTGTAGAAGCTGGTATGTGTCAAGGGCTTAGCTGGTGGTTCAGATCTGATCAGATTTGAAACGTGTCAGGATGCTGCATATTACACTGATGTTGGGAGCCTGGAGTGAACTACACAAAGCTGAATGGAGCTGTCCAAAAAAGCTGTTTTTTTAATCAAGAAGGACAGCACAGGCCAATGTGTGCTAAAATGATGTGCTAAACAACATCAAGGAACTATGCAGCCATCTGGATGACCTGAGGTAGAAAAACCACAAAATGGGTCTAGCAAAAAAGCAGGCTGCTTTTCAAATGTAACACAATTAGATAAATACTATGTGATATATGAAACCATAAAAAGGAACAGCAAGCTACAAAAGGCAACCATTAACCATTGATATACAACACTACATCCAAAGACCATATTCTTTTTTATGTCAGCCCACAAACTCACACTCAGTTCTGGCTGTCTGATATGGTCTATTGCACCATCAGCTACAGCAGAATTTGTGCAGGCCAAGACACTCTTGTACAGACTGTCATGGGCATCTGTGAGGCACATGATAAAGGCTGCACAGGTAAAGCTACAGCCACTGCATTACAGACTTTATTGTGCAAAACAGTACATTGATTGGAGAAATAAAAAAGATCAGTTGGCAAGAGACTACTGGGAAATCAGGAGAAAAAAAAATCACTTTGTTTGAATACTGTTATGTCCACATTAAAAAGAGAAAGCGAATCTAGAAACTGAAAATCTCATTACTTCAACATCCCTGTTCCAAGGCTGAATAGCACCGTAATACTGTGTTTATTTCTTCCTCTAGTTTCTAAACTATTCCAAAGCTCTGCTGGCTTACAGAGGAAACTTCAGCTAGAAATATAAAATTCCAGTGCCATTATCTGGGTAGACACCACAGGAACAATGCTGGCCTTCAGGCTGACCTGCTGATCCTTCCCACTCTTGATCACACTCTCCTGAGAGCTATGAGAAAATACACTTCCTTAATCTTCATTTAGCAATTTTAGTACTGAAAGATAAGAACTTAAAATTCCACATCTATTTAACACTTGGTTACTTGTCATTAAGCAATTTGGCACTATCCACATTTCTGTTAATACCCTCCTAGTTAATCGGCAACCATTACCACTCCCTGATTACACACAGCCAGCCTCCTGGAACACTTCCATACGCTTGCTGTCCTAAAACAGGCTAACTGCACCCACAGTTCCCATTTATTCCCCAGGTTCTGACCCAAAGCACTCAAATGATGCCACAGTGGGAGCCTCGTGGACCGGCAGTGGGATCTGAGATGGGAAGGAAGAGAGGAATGTTCTATGCTGGGAGAATCTAGGAAAGCTCCAAGAACAGTTATCTGGATGAAAATACACTGAAAACGAAAGTCCTAGCAAACCTCCCTCCATTACCATCTGCATTTAATCTCTGGGGAAATAAAATATTTCAAACATGATGTTCAAACCACTAAACAATGAGTTTGAATACAACATTATTTCCATAGGTACCTTTAACCATTTTTTTCCCCTGAAGCATTTTCTCTCTTAAAAAAGAAGTATTTAGCCAAATGTTTCTTTAACCAAATCTCTTCAATTTTTTCACCCAAATACACATCTTGATAATTTCTCGCTCTGCTTTAGCCCTTCCAGAATCAGAGAGCATAGGATATCCTGTGTAATTATATACCTGTTTTCTAGGCTGAAGGGCAAGAAATAAAAATAAATTAAGCTTAAATTTATGCTTAAAGAAGTTCAATTTTGCAAGGCACATGCAAACAACAGATATCCTCAATTAAGCCCATGAGCACTTCACAATTTAGGTAAACAAGTGGTATTTTCTAAACAGGAAGTTTTCCTGTTAAAGAATTAGACTCCTTGCTTAGGCCATCAGACCCTTCCCACTGAAATCAGTAGGAGTTAAACATTCAGAAAACCTGCACAGTAAAGCCAGCTATATGTGTCACTTTAATGACATCTCAAAAGACTTTTTAGATGTTTAAATATGCCCCAAATCACACTGCTAATATGCATCACATGTGTAACTTATGCCACGATTAGAGGTGTCTGGAAACTTTATTTTTAAACTGTGTTTTATCAGAAATGAATGGTTTAATAAAAGAACCAATTTCCTCAGAAAGGTTCATATACTTCATAAAGATGTCTTCACAGAGATTTTAATGTGATATTTCTAAATGGAAGTAAGTGGAAGAGACTTGGGTTGGAGTAGCCAGCAACACTGATGTCCAGGCAGTGCTTTTTGGATGCGGGATGCAAATCCCTGCCCTGCCTAGTTTGGTGCCCACTGTCCCAGAGATTACTGCCTGCTTACTGCCACTGCTGTAGAGCACTAACCTGACAGACTGTCCCTGCCTTGTACTATTCAAAGGTCTTTATTAGTCCTCTGAAGGATTCTTCAACTTCTCTTCCTTCAACTCCTGTGCTAGTGTTTAATGAGAGGCCTCTTGCCTGCAAGAACCCCCCTATAAACCCATGGTGCTTCTTGTTTGGCATGACAGAAGCACCTGACTGACTCTAATGCTAACTCAAAGGAGGGGTATTGTTTAACCCTCTCAAGCCCTCACTTCTCTCATTGCAGCTCTTCCTTCATTGGCATTAAGAGGTGCAAGGCTGCAGAATGCCAGAAGTGCTGCAGATCAGAGCAGAAGGGCTTGGGCAGCATGGGGCAGCTCAGGGACTGGGACATAAAGAGGTGAAATGGGTCATGAAGCAGCGCTGAAATGATCTATTACAGTTATGGAGAAGATGTTTAAACTTCTGTAAGCAGCATCACAAAGTCATCCCAGTGTGGAGGACATTCCCAGGGAGGACACAGTGAATCACAGAACACAAGTTGCCAATCAGGAATTTATGAAGTTCATTATTTATCTATCTGCTGATTTATTATCAGCTTTATTCAAAACCAGTTTGAAAAGCCATCAATAGGTTGCAAAGCATTTTTCCATGCTGGAGTGTGTGTAAATTCTAATAATTTGATTCATTACCACTGAAGAGTCCAGCATCTGATTTCTGTGATTGTGAATTACCAGATTGTCTGTATGTAAATAGCATCTGTATCCTTGACAACCAGACTTTATGACTGACTCATTCAATGAGGTCATGATTCATTGTCAGAGGTATCAAAATTCATTACCTTCTTTCACAGTACTTTTCCTGCCATTAGGTTTGTGCCAAATCATAGTAACTGAGATTTCCTTACAGACAGGAACGAACTACTAACCAAGAAGCAAGCAAAAGCAGGGATTAACCCAGCAAAAGCAATGCATAAATAAACCTCAGATTCAGACCGATCCCCCACCAAAAAAAAAAATAAATCAGTAAAATGGATAGAAATTCAACGTAACAATGCCTAAAAAGAGAGAAAGATGATTAGAATCCTCTTTAGGCATATGAAATATTCAACTGCTCCCTAAGCCTTGCATAAATGTGAACAAAGCAGCAAAGAAGTGTCTGTGCACACACACACACACACACACACACACATGGAGATCCCTGAACAGCTACCTGCCCTGGGGGTCCATACAATGCTGGGTATGAGAGATGACAAATCCTCAACTCCCATGGACTTTGAGGCCAGATGGAATTACATCAGCACCTTTTCAGTCTGACAGGAGGAATGCACTCTGTTTTGGCTGATGAATACTTGACTGGGTCAGCTTTACCTCCCCATTCACTTCCTTCTTTCCCATGCTATCCTTCTTTATCCCCCAGTGCAAATTTCAAAATCATTCCCTCTTACCTCGGACTCTGTTTTACCTTGTTTCTCAATCCAGTCTTACCATGAAATACAGAATGTACCAAATCTGCTATGTTGTACCATTTATATTAAATACCATGAAACTTGGGTGATATTAAGAGAGAAATTTTCAACTTGGGGAAATGACATCTGTTAATTTTTTGAGACTTACATACCTAACCAACTGGTTTCTTTGCAGAACTAGAATTTTGATAATTTTCATAATGCAAATTTACAACTTTAATTGATCTATGCCTTTTTTTTTCCTAATTGTAAGAAGAATTTTAAACAGTGCTGCCTGAGGACCAGCTCTTTAACTGCTCAATATGGAAAAAGCTTTATTGAAACCATGGGGTTCTATGTGCACTAGATAAGGCTCTGGCCTCTCTTTGAAGGCAAAGAATTTCAGCCCTGCTTTAGTATGTATGGGATACTTTTAGTAGTGTGAGTAAGACCAGTTTAGCTGAAGCAATTGCTTATGTGTCTGCATCCCTTGTTGAGTTAAAATACCTCAGACTAGAAAATCAGTGGTGAGTATTACACATCTTAGACCTCACTCTCTATGCTGTAATGGAACTGACACAATATACAGCAATAAACAACCAAGCCTGAATTACAACTGTAAAGATAAATTTGTTAATCGACAAGAAAGAAGGCATTTAATTTGTTTTTAAAATACTTCTGTCAAATGCTTACTTGTACGTGTTATATATGAGTTAGATGTCCTACACCTGAAGCAGATTAGTTAATACAGTCACTAGATTCTGATCCTGCTCTGAAGTGAGCTCTACAAGCCTCCAAACCCACTCATTAAGATGACACTTTGGCTGTCTAAATCCAGATGCACAGCAACACTGATAGCACCTTGCAGTTACCCTGCCTGCCCATCAGCTGCCTTGCCAAGAGGATATCTTCTCCTGTAGGTCTGTGTTTTATCTGCCACTCCTATATGGATACTGTAGAGCCCCTGTGGTGAATCAAACCAGGTTTAGGCAATGAAACCAAACCCTTGATCCTTGTTATCAGCTTCAGTATCTTTTCCTCGTGTAAATGGCTGGGATTTTACCTTGTGCTGAGTCCAGTCTGACTGCCTCAATCGTATAAATTAATCTCAGCCTCTAATTCATAGCAAAATACTGTGATATGTCACAGGTAGGAGGCATATTTTTTTCAAGTTCATCTTTAAGGAAACATTTCCCTGTCACACATCTTTCTTTTTGTTTCAAGCCTTTCAATTGCTTTTATACATGATTCTCAACATGAATGCAGTGCTAAAATCTCTACCAGCACTTTGTTACAAGGCATAAAATCATGATGCTTTCAAAGTGCCTGTGTTGATCCTACCCTACAAACAGATATTATAAACCATTTAGTGATTAGTGTACTGACAGAACAGTGATTTAACTTTAAAAGCTATCCTTTACAGATCACACCTGAACAGTCAGTTGTGAATACTTCATATATGAAATTCAATCAGTGATGGCCGATTTTGTCAGGTAATTTTAACCCATGTAGAAGAACTTCTGTCTCTTGGAAGCTTTTGCAACCAGCAGGTTGAGAGTGAATAATTTTCTATATTTATTCAGTATCTGGTGTTCATACTGAACACTCCTGCTGTTACTCTACTAATTGCCACAAGGGAAAACTTGGTTAGATTTAGGATATATGTTGTACAAAGAGGGTGGCCAAACTCTGGAACATGGGGCAGAGAGCATGTGCAATCTCGGTGTTTGGAGATTCGACACTCATCTGTACAAGGTGCTGAGCAACTGGGTCTATGTTGGTCCCAGTGGGGCAACATAGTGGGGTTTGGATGGTCTCCAGAGGGCCCCTGCAACCTCTTCCATAGTTTTGTGCCTTTATTTTTTTAAAAAAACTCATTTACATTTTTGAAACATAAATCCAAATATACAAACTTTAAATGAATTTTAAAATCACTCACCAAAAGCTACCTAACATTTATTATGTTCTGATGACCCTAGTCCACCCTGGTGGACTCTACTGCTGCACAGTCTTACTCTGCACCTGGACAAAGCTCAATCAAGCTTCAATTCTGAACTCTCTGCATGCTACATTTGAGTCTTGGAGTCTGGTCTTTCAAAATGGCCAGAGCACAACTGAAGTTCATTTACCCATATCTATTAAAATTCATCCTGCTTTTATATACCTGTTAAAAGTGAAAAATGTACTATTAAACTGACACTACAGGTTTATTTCATTAAATTAATAGGTTTTTACTCAGCCTTTTTTTCTAGGACAAAACCTGGAAAAACGAGTGGCAACATGACTGGGTTAAGTGTATGCAAAGGTTAAACATGAAGTGAGCCGGGTCTTTACATTTCTGCCAATGTGTTTCTAGCTAGGGTCTGCTCACTCCTCTCTGTGAATTTCACTCTATTAAATGATGTTCAGTAAACAGTTTCAAGTTTGTCCAGTACAAAAAGGTTTTGTATTCTTTGTCAAGGAAGAGCTAAGACCCAGGACAGAAATAAGAATTTAGTAGTAAGCTGCACTGGCACGGATGGCAGGCACAGAATGTAAGAAGCCAAAGCGCTCCTTTAACACCTTGCCAAACCCCAAAGCAGCATCTATATTTGAATTTTCTAGTAGTATACTTCTTCAGAAGTAGTACAGTATAGTAGTACAATTCTTCAGAATACACAAAGTCTCATTTTCTTTCCCTGTTTGGGTGTCTTTATAAACTGTGTTAGTTTCTCCCCTACTTAAGGATGTTCATCTTTCTCTGACAGCAGTCCTTCATTCTCTGCCCCAAAGGACACCACCCATCCATGTGCAACATACCTTCAGGTCAGACACATCTCTGTAGCACTGCTCAGAACGGGTGTGATCAGAAAGCTGCACATTCCAGAAACATGGGAGCTGGTAAACAAGGAAGGGATTTTGTTTGATGACTGCATTGAAGATATCCTAGCAGAAAAAAAAAAACAAACAGAGAAACATTTGGGTATGTTGTTTCTACTGTGTGAGGTGATCTCAACTCCTCCCCCAGCTGACTGTGCTTCTCCCCTTTCACAGGCAGAAATTCCACTGGTGATGAAAGGTGAAGTCTGTAAACCTTTCTCCATAATTTCTCCATTTCTGTTTCCTTGGAGGGTGCTATTAATCAAAGGGGTGATATATAGATCTGAACAAGAGGAACAAGCTCTCCTGACACACAGAGCTAAGGGAGTCCAGCAAAGTTTGCCAACATTCATCTTGTACTGCTGGCATGAGGTGTGGTTCTTGTTCTAGTCAGCAGGGAGAGGAACAGGCAGGAAAAGACATAGTGCCTGCTGGTACCAAGTACTGCACCACTTTTTAACAAAGGGGAGGAAGGCAAATCTGGCATCTTCAAGGTGAATTATTAGATGTGACTTTAGATAGCACTTTATTGTTGCAACAAGTCCTCCAGGTACTTTATGGAGAGGTAGGTAGGACAGATCTGCAGAGCAGCGTGAACCATGAGGGAGAGAAAGTATTTTGCCCCTAAGCAGCCATTCTCTTGGAGAAGTAAGTTACAAGGACAATCTGAGGGTAAGGTATTAGGGGAATACACAAGCAGCCCTTCTCTGCTCTGCAAAATTCTGCCCCACGCAGGTATTAGGCAGCAACTCAGGACCTGATTGAAAATACAGTGAAGTTGCAAGAATCATTTTAATGAACCTCAGGAGCTTTTGGATCACCCTGCAAAGATGCTGTACAAAGTGCCCATCTCCATGTGCACAGTAAAGAGCATGCTCCTTTTGTGGTGACTGGTCAGGAGCCAGATGTAGCTCAGAAGGAGCATAAATATCTAAATATAATGCTGTATTGAGTTAACATGTTGAAGCTGTTGAGCAAGAATTATTGGTTCAGGTCTAGTCTTACACTAACAGAGTTTCTAGGCTTAAACTGAGAGCTGGCAAGAAGCACAAATTGAAAAAACTGTATTTCTATGTTTAGGCACACTATTTCTTCTCTTGGCCTCAGTTTCCTATCTGTGGCAGGGAGACAGCAGCACTTTCGTCTTTACAGGGCTGTTGTGGCAAGGAGTACATTAAAAGGCATCTGGGACTCATCTGCCAGAAACAGTAAAGAAATGTCAGGAGACTCTTGAAACAAAAGTCTGATTAGACAGTAACCAGTGGGAAAAGACACGGTTTATTTGGACTTCTGGCGTCTGGAGAATTCTGTGTTAAAGAAGGGAGGACAGAAAATGAAAGCTTGATAACCCCTTTTTGTCTCTTTTATGAATCATCTGAGCAGAGGAGGTAAAAATGTCAGTGTAGTAAGAGGAACCTTGTGACTAAATCTTCGGTCTCTTCCACACTTTTCCCCAGAATGATTCAACAGATGGTGACTACAGGCACAACAGCTCTCCCTTGCCTTTTCCCACATGTCATCCCCTTTCCCTTTCTCTCCTTCCTCAACCCATGGCTCAGTGGTTGTCCCACAGTCCGGCAATGTCCTGCTCACCTGGTCAGCCAGTGAAGTGGACAGCATGCTCATCAGCTCCCGCTCCGCCGTGAGTCTCCACATCTGCTCCCACTTCATCTTCCGTAGCTTATCGAGAAGCAGCAAGATCACCCCTGAGGGGAAACACGGGGCAGAGACAGAGAGAGCCCATGAGGTCACGTGCCAGCCAAGGCCCACCCTGCCCATGTGCTGATTCAGCAGCTAAAACAGGACATGAAGTTATTCCACACATTTGATCGCAATCCTTGAAATTCCTCTGAGGAACAGATTATGAATGACGGTAACAACCAAGACCTTCTGAGGGCCGGCCATTAAGGCACAAAGATTTCACAGAACAGGATCCTCAAATCAGGAATTGCAGGTGGGAAAAAAGGTACCTCAGCCTGCACTGTCATTCCTCAGTTGCTTTTTGTCTGGCCAAAATTCCTAGTGTGCAAGGAGGAAAAACAGCAGAAGCAATGAAGCTGGATTGAAACATCAGCAAAACCTTTTCTACAGTGTCTTAAAAATCTGCTTGAAAAATGAATTTGGAAAGGCTTAGATAAGAGTGTTTTCATGGGGAATGAATGCAGACTGAAGGACCACAAAGAAGGAGTACCGATAAACAGCAGCCTTGCAGGCTGACAGAAACCACCTAGTAAGAGCAATGATGGGTTCTGCGTTGTTTCACATCTTCATTAGTGGAGGGAGGAAGTAAACAGAACAGTAATGACATCTGCACATGACATTGAACAAGAAGTTTTACAAAAAAATATCATGACAACTGTAGAGAACCATAGCAGCTACACAGAAGAATATGAAATGACAAAAAGCAGGCACTGGGAAAAGCTGCCTCAGGGAGTCCAAGTTGATAAAACTAAAAGTAATGAGAGAAAGAAAGGAAATGTAGTCTGAATGCTTAAGAAAAATTCTCCAAAAAGCACAGTGGTGAAATGAACTAAAAATGGCATATAAAATACTTTCACAAGTCTTTCCAAATCAGACTGTCAGGATTAGAAAATGTACCTGGAAAAGTGCTGCACTGGCTGGGAGAGGACAGAGGTGGTTACAGTTCCTTCCTATATTTAGTTTCTATGACACGGCAAGTTTCTTTCTAGTAAAACCTGGCACTGCTACGAACAAAAAGAAAACCTCTCCTGGCAGTGAATTTTGTGGACCATTTTAGCTGTGCTTTCCATTTCAGTCCATCTGGTTCCCAAGGATGCTGGAACCTGCACTGGAGGGATCCCCCTTCATCTTCAGGCAACCTTTCTGCTTCCAGCTGTTGGATTGGAAAGGGATGTATTGACACAACATGCTACAGTTTATTTATGCCAGTGTGTTTGTCTTCTCTCCAGCATAAGGGAAGCCTGTTTTTGGAGCACGTAGTGTGTGTGCATGAGCTTCTAAGAGAGCTATTATGCATTGTCTGAAATTCTGCATCAGTGTGAAGCAGGTTCCTTGTGCTGCAGCAATGAACTGGGTGGGAGATCTCCTCTCTGGCAAAGGATTTTTTCCAGCTGGCAAGAACTGTCAGCTTTGCAGTGAAATGCAACTGAGAAGGCTCTTTATTAAGAAAAATAAAGAATAATGGTAAGATTCAGTTAACTGTAATAGAATAGATTTTATAATTTATAGACAATAAAGCAATTTTTCTTAATTTCTCTAAGCCTCCAGTATGAGGAGGAAAAGGGGAAATGTTTGATATGTGCAGTATTCTCCAATTTTCTTTGACCTCCACTCTTATGCTAGCAGCAGATTATGGCATTGCAGCTAACAAGATTATGCTGTCCTGAGGGGCTATCATGCTAGCAGCTGAGACTAAAAGAGGCAGATGGAGTGGAAAAACTGGAATATATGTGAGAAAGGATGTACTCAACTATAATGCAATCGTGGCTATTGAAAATATTCACAAAGTTTTAATGTTTCACTGCCAAAACTAATTTCAATGTGATTTCTAGTTTAATTCACCTACAAGCTTGAGTTTAACACCTTTGTACAGTTTCTATTTAGGCTTCTAATTTACTGCTGCCATAAAAACAACTGCTAGAGACTATTTATACATTAGTATTAGTGAGAGTAAGATATTTCTACTGAGAGGAAAATTTAATACTATTCACTTAGTGTTATCAAGTCCAAAAGCAAAGCAAAAGCATGTGTTTTGGGAACTTTTAAAACAGTTCACACAGGGGAAAAAATACTCTTTTTCAGAACAGTGAAATTCAGGTTCTCTTCTATATTGTTGTGTTGCCAGAAGCAAATATAACAAATGAACTAACTTCAATCTGCACAATTAGTTTGCAGGCGAAGTGTCTGAAATAAGGAAAGGAAAATATCTGCCTCAGGAGGAGCTTCCCTCAGAGTCAAATTGACTGAAATCTCAGACTAAATTCAAGATGACATACAGCTGAACATAAGGGGAAAAGGGACTCACTCTCATCTGCTGTGCTGGGGGAAGAAGAGACTGGAGGAAAAACAAGAAATCAAAGGAATATTTTATTAACATCCGGCCCCAGGCAGTGGGACTTCTGATCTTTCAAGAAGTGCAGCATCTTCCTGCCCTAACCTACCTGAGAAAAACAGAAGGAAATCTTGGCAGCAAACAAACAAAAAGAGAAACCCAAACATCTCATGAGTATTAAACAAATTATGATCAACCAGAGAGCACCCCTATTTCCCTTGTCCTGAGGAAATAGTTCAGGCATATCCAGAGATGTAAATATCTCAAAGATCTCGGAGAAAAAGAACACTTTATTACTAAATTTGTGGAAAACATCCTATTCTAGTTATAACTTGAATGGCACTTCTCTCCCACTGCTTGATGAGATTTTGCTTGAACTACCAAAATTTGACAGATTCTGAATTGCTCAAACAGGCAAACAAACAAGAGGCAAACAAACAAACAAAGCAGTTTCTCAAAAATGTCATTTAAGGACATATGAAAAACCCAGCTCCAAAAGCAAATAAAAAAATCTCCCCCAAACACAAAAAACGTAATTTGGTGAATAAATTGAATAAAACAAGCAAATGAACCTGAATTAACATATCTGGATTAAAATGTTTCAGTTGGAAAACACTGCAAAAATTTTATGGCACATTTTATAACACAAATTAACTCTAAAATAATTTTCCTTGCAAAATTAACATAAATTAAAAATCTTATTGAAAATTATTACAAGATCTGAAAAGGAAAACAAATTTTCTATTTTAGGTTTAACCTAGTTTTGAGAGTCACCTTTTCCCATTTTTTTATTCAATCTGAAACAACTTTTTTGTTCTTCCAACGTCTTCACTAAGCAATGGTTTCCAGAGATGCTTTAAGGCATGTCAGCAAATTTATTCTTCTTTTTTGTTTTTGTTAATTTGCTCCAGAAAAGAAAAACAAACAAACAAACAAACAAACACAAAAAACCAAACCAAAACAAAAATTTCTCAACAGTAAATTGAAGGTCTGCAGAAAGATCAGCAATTTCCTTTGGAATGCTACCAAGCATCCCCCCCTCTTGCTTCAGGAACAAAGACAATGGCTCTTCCTGAAATTTAAAGAACATATACTAAAGCTGGAAGTAATAAACAACATTTTAAGACAGAACAGAATCACTTAGAGAAGTTACAGTGAAAGTAGACAAGCTTTCAAACCCAATCAATTTATTACAATGGGCCTTTTAAGGTGCCTGAAAAAATCCACTTAGTGCTTGGAGGAAGAAAATGTAGCTTCTAACAAATAATTTTCTGTATAATCTTGCCTGCTCCTTTTGGATGGAGCAGGATGCTTTTGTGAGCCTTTGAGGCAATGCCATCTTATGTGAGTAGCACCTCAGAGCCTACCCTTGTCAGGTTTTAAAAAATTCTTCTTGAAATTAAGCCTGCAATGGTGAGCCATCTAGACAAATAACAAGTAGATATCATCATAATATCTGAAACAGACAGGTAAGACATGCTTCAAAATATATCATAAAGCAATCGTGAGTTTTTAAAAAAATGACTGGGATTTTGCTAAAGCCAAGCAGCACACCAAAGACCATGCACCAAACCACTGAGTCTGAGATGCTGTAAGAAATAACGTTGAACAGGCCTGAAATGATGCAGATTGTAGTAAATATATGACCCAGACACTTAGGGCAGTAATCTACCGTGTTTTGTCAAACAGATTTGGCACCAAAAATTTGAATTCAGTTGGAGGTGCTATGGAAGAGACATGTAGCTCTGCTAGCCCAGGAGAAGCTCCATGACAGTGCTGACTTCTGAGTACTCTAGCAAATACTTATGCAACTTCTTTTAATTCTGATTTATTGTACCTGGAGTCAATGGAAACAGTCCCAGCGTGTAATGTTAGGAATGTGACCAAGCCTTTGCTGATCAGAGCTCCAATGACCAGTTTTATTAAGGACTGCATTTGACATCCACTGAGCCACACTATGGACTGTGGCCTCTGTTTTCCACCCACAGTATCAAGAGCAAACAGAAAAGCACAAGTATATGGCTCTTAGGGATTAAAACAGTAAATTGAAGCTATAATTCCAAAACAAGACACTGCACACATTTTAAAATTTACATCTTTGTGTGGATGAAATTCACTGCATTGCTTTTACTTGGTTTATAGACTATCTGTTGCTCAGAATTTGACCAGCTATAGTATTAACGTAATAAAGCCAATTTGTCTATAGCTTTTAACATGGTACGACCTAAGGATTGTCATCCTAGGACATTTCTGGAGCATCCTGATACATTCTTTAACTACGAACTTACATGCACCAGCCTTCTTTTCTCAAAAGAGCTTTCCACAATCTAAAAAACCCAAACTAATAAAAACTTGCAGGGATGCACAACATGTTCATTGAGAATAAACTATGATTCCACATTTGAACTTTTCTCTAAGAAAACTGAACAGGGCTGAGAATCTGCTTTGAACAAAGTGTGTGTCCCTCCGGGCATGGTGACAGAATGCAATAGCCCTTGTTTTCTCTGCACATGTATTAAAAGTGAAGTTGTCATAGAGTGCACTTTGAAATGTTGTGCAGTCACTCTGCTGGGAGGCTGGTTCCTCCTGAAGCATTATAAACATTTTGTTTGCACTTCCTGATGACCATTTAATGAAATAGAAGACTTTTACTTACTTTATTCTCCTCTTCCCAAGTATGCTACTTTTCCTTAGGCAGAATTAAGATGAATGTTTTACTCAAGCACAGTTCTAACTTATTATTATAGGGCTGCTCACTGTAGCTCAGAATGCCCCAGTTTTCTGTTTCTTTACTGCTTAGATGCCATTCTTCCTGAGAAATTTGGAAGAAGAAAAACATGCTTTTTATCTTCTCTTTAATGACTTCCACTTCTGGGGGAAATTCTCCAACTTTCTTAAAGCCCCAAAGCTGCTACAGAACTATTTCCTTGATTCCAGAGTCTAGAAGGTCTGGAGGAATCATGAGCCATAAGACTTTTAGCAGCAGGTCTATGGAGGAAAACCTCTGCTACTTAGAGACTACCCTGCTAAGTAATTCTCTCTCCTCTTATCTCCCAGAATCTTGAGAAGAGAACTAACAATTCCACAGGTCTTTCAGAGATCAGCAAAGAAAATCATCTCCTGACCTGAAGAAATTTGCCTGCTCTCACACAGACCCCAAGCAGTATAAATTCATACATTTAGCAGCCCAAATTGCTGAGAAGATTTCCCTAACGTGGAAAACAACATGGCTGGCAAATAACAAAAATATTAGAAAAATAAAGAATGGAAACTAGGGGTTATTTCCAGGTGCTGTACTTGCTTGGGCATCAAAGAAGACATTAAGAATAGTAACCCTGTAAAAGGTTGTTGGAGACAAAAACCATCTGTGAAGAAGCTCCTTACTTGGTTTTAAAAAGCTCCTGTTTCCTCACAGCCCTTGCCCTCTGTGACCCTTGTGAGTATACAGCACAGAGAAATTACATTTTAGAGGCAAAAAGGAAATATTCCAGGGAGTTCTCATTTGGTAAACTATGGAAATGCCTTCTAAGAAAGGAAAAAACCCTGTAAGAGGCACATTGTTAAAATCTCTTAAAATTCAAAAGACTGGGCAAGTGTTTGCTAAGCAGTTTTAAACCTCAGCTAACATGTTCTAACTTCAGACCCACAAAGGGAGAGAGGAGGGAGGTTTCAGCCTTTATATGCTGTAGAACAATGGCAGTGGCCACATGAAGAGGAGATCTGTCTTAAAGACATCTCACACCACTGCCACGTACAAGGATCACCTAACACTACTCTGTGTGCATCTCTGTACGTGTCTGAAAGACACCATGAAGGTTACAAAAATGGCCACTAGCTAAAAGATGGCCAGATACACTTATTATAAAGCATTTTGAAAAGTGAGATTTATAAAGAAAGGGGGGGTGAATGTCAAATATTTCTAAAATGTTTTAAAGAACTTTTCCTCTCTTTAATACTAAAACTGCAGTAAGCTCTTACATGCAAGATTAACTGTGGTTTCATTTGCCTGGGTACTTAGATGGCTTCAACAGGAAAACAAAGTCATGATTAAATACTTAAGTGATAAAGTCAGAAAGGATAGTTTTTCAGTCTTGCACACCAGAGGTCATAGGATTTTTCAAAATCAGTTGGGGTCTACTAAAGCATAACTTCTATTAAAAAAAACAGTCTTTATTTAAAAATGTACAATAATGGATAGTCTACCACAAACTTTGATAAGTTATTCCAATGCATAATTACCCTGATGAAGGGTGCTTTCCTCATTCTAATTTGAACATCTCTTTGAACTTTCAGTCATTTGATCTTGCTGAACCTTTGCTAAATTGGCAAGCCCTCTATTAAGAAATGTTATTTTCTCTTCCAAATATGAATAACCCAGGATCAAATTATCCTTTGACTTGCTCCCAGATTAAGCTCCTGGAGCCACTTTTTCAAACTTAATGGGAAAATCTGCAGTATTATCCCTGAATTTTGCAAATTTGCAAGTGGTCATCCTTGACCTGTGGAGCTTAGCCCTGGACAAGTAGGTAAATCTAAATTTTTAAATATATGCAGTCCAAGAAGTGCCCTCCAGCACCCAGAGCACCAAACCCCTGGCTGGGTGTGTGCAGCTGTGGGTGTGCAGGCACTGCTCAGGGGCTGGTTTTTTCCTGAGCATACACTGTGGGCCACATTCACCCTGCACAGCACTTGCCTCTGAGGTCTAGTTTATAGTTATAAAACCTTCAGTTTTAGACAAAACAATTATTCTGTTTGTGGACGACATTATGAGAGAACCATCTCACAATTTTCTAGACTGGAGAACACAAATTCATCTCCTGTACTCATACTTGAAATGACTCTGGTCGTTCATCCAATGATCACACAAAATATATTTTCAGGGATATTAAACCTGAAGTTCATCTGATTATCCATCCTGGACTGATTGTCATGCAACTCTTAATTCTTTCTGAACAGAGAATTCTTCACGTCAGTGCCACAAAACACAAAATTGTGAGTGTCACAACTTTACATAAAGCCAGAAGAACTGGACTTTGGGGGAGCTGTCCTGAAGAGGAATTACAGAATAATACCTACTGTACGGGGTTACTGTGCAGGAGGTCCAGTCACTGGATCTCTGTGTGCGGGCAGGTTTGGAAAAAGAGATCACACAAAGCTTGTTTTTATGGATAAAAGCTGAGGAGGTTTGCTGAAATTTGCTGGCTATTTGCCCTGTTGAAAGCAAGTACGTCTTCCAAAAGTAATTTATCTTGGACTCTCCACCAAAGAATCACTCACCTTTAAAAGAAAAAATAATCGGCTTCTTAATCCTTGGCTTCTGTAAATCAGCTTAAGTCTCTTTAATGCAAGTATCAGGCATTTGTATCAGATCTGGACCCTATCCATGATATTTATCTATGTTTTATTCTTCCACAGAAAGCAGCAAGAAGTGGAAGGTAACAGTGACCACTGCTTTAAATCATGTGGGGATTTTTGGTCTTCATCCTCTCAAAGGCATCATATTTAATAGGGGTCAAAATGTCAACAATTTTACCACTTGGGACTTCGTGAAGAGGAAAAATGCAACCTGAACAGGTGCTAATTATTTTGGCTGGCTTCTAATCTTAACAGTGTCTGCCTAATACTTTCCATCATGGTGGAGAACAGCTTCCAAAAGTGGTTTCTAATATTAAGTGTAGTCCACAAGGCTAATTGTAACAATGGGTACAGTGAGCAAGAACCTGTCATAGCTTCTCTGGGTCTGGTGTTCACTCAACACCTTAGCAACAAAGGAGGAGATGTGGTTCAGGGCTGAACCACCTGAAAGCTATTTCTTTCTCTTTGGATGACAAAGAGGTTTGGAGTTTTGTATTCAGAAAAAAGCAAAAAACTTCCCCTGCCTTTCCCCCCTTTAATGGGCAGTTTATTGACAGAGTGAAATTCAGGAGGAATAGAACATTCTAAGAAATGGATTAGGGGAACAAAAGCAGCAGCACACAATGAACAAGCCTGGAAGTTAACTACAGCACTAAAAAAACCAAAACAAAAGAACAACAAAAACCAACAAAACCAAACACCAAAAACCAACCCCAGAAACACAATATTTCCTGCACAACCACTTATTTTCTAGTAACAGAGAGAAGGATGAAGGATTAGGTTCACAAGAGGAATACAGGGATTTGCCTAAGGAGCTGTTTATCATGTTCATATAGCCAATCTGGGATACAGTTTGGGTAAGTGGACTACAAGGAGCCTGCAAAGTTGGACTGCCAAGCTCAGAGGGTTGTGCTCAGCAATAGAACACTCAGATGGTGGTCAGTTACAGGGGTATTCCACTTGAGTTGGTACTGGGCCTGATACTGTAGCTCAATGAGCTGGAAATGGGATAGAATGTGTCCTAGGCAATGTTATACATGACACCAAATTGGGGACCCTGGCCTAATTCCCTGGGGATGGGCTGCTACTCAGGGTCCTTGACTGGACAAGTGCGTAAGAGAAAGCCCCTAAAATTCAACAGAAGACATGAATAGGACTATTCCTGAATGAAGAGTACACCCTGGAGGACAGGTGGATAGAAAGGAGCTTTCCATGAGAAATTCTAAGGGATTTGGTGAACAGCAAGTTGAATGTAAGCCTGCAGTGTGACCTTGGGGCAGTATTCCATGTGTTGGACCGTATCAGCCCTCAGGTCTTGGGAACTTATTACCACTCTTGGTTCAGTACTTGTAAGACCGCATCTGAAGCACTGTTTTGGATTCCTCAGTCAAATAAACACGCTGAAGTAAATCGATCAGAGAGCAACCCAAATGGTGATAGGCCTGGAATTCATGAGGTGAAGCTGTGAGAACTGGCCTTTTTCAGCCTGAGGAAGAGAAGACTGCGGGATCTCCTGCTACTTTCTAAAACTACTTAATGGAGCCACACTCTTCTAATGGATGCACAGAGACAAAATGAGAGCTAACAGTCACATACTGCAGCAAAGGAAAATCTAATTACGTATTATGAATTTTTACTTTTATTTTTCACTGAATAGAGAAATAGTGGCTGAATATAGGAACAGGCTGCTCTGAGAGTTATCCATTAAGACATTTGAAACCCAGCTGCAAAAGGCCCTGAGCAACCTGAGCTGACTGTCAATGGGAAGAAGACCAAAAGTCCTCAGGAGATCTTTTCTGATCTAAATTGCCTAAAATTCAACAGTTCTACTTGGGAAAATTTCTCTTTTCACTGTCTGTGACTTTCTTGAGAACTACTGCGTAGAGATGATCTGCATATAGAGAGTATTGCAGCGGTTGTGAGCTCACTTTGACAAAGGTTGGTGCAGAAGGGAAGGCCAAGGAGCTAGAGCATGAACAAGTAGTCATGAAGTAGCTGAACATAAAGACAAGACAATGAGGAAAGGCAAGAAATTAGTTGTTTTTTCTGAGATTTGCGTCTACTCGGTTTTGCAGGTTCCTCTCTTTCAAAGTCTCTTGCCATTTTTCTTTAAGGGGAAAGATCTGTCCTGAACGTAGTTTGCCCTAACATTGAAAGGATTAAAGCATAGTGATTTCTGTAGCAAACAGCACCCAAGAGAGTGAACTAACCATGACCAAATCCAACTGGTTTTGCTGGCACTCTCTTAGTGGGAATGACTTTGACACGGGGTAGAAAGAAATCTTAGTCACTCTGCTACTTTCTGTGACAGGCACCAAGCTACCTATTAAGAGCCCAAAGATGGAGTCCAACTGTGATGCCTCTTTTCTTTGCTTTGGGACTGTGGCTAAAACCACTGTCTCTGTCTCTACAAAAACGAACAGTCTTTACGCAATCACTTTTATGAGCACAATGAGACACTGGAAAGTGAACTTGCACTTCAGAAGAAAACGTACTGGTTTTACTATTACTATGCATTTGTCCAGGGTTCTCCCATCATATAATAGAAGGTTTTGTTCTCAGTTTAGGCACCTGGATGCCTTTACTAAGCTTTTATGTGCAAGTTTTTCATCTAAATTTAACCTGCTAATGATTGTCCCTCTACAATAGAGGACACTTCAGACTGCTGGATAACATAATTACTGATCAAGGTATGTATGTTCACATAAAGAACTGCCTTGATCAAGCTAAAAATAAAAACACTTCAAAATTATTTTTTAAATCATTACATCGGAATGCTATATCTAAATGCCTGATTTATGTATGTTACATGGAGAACTATACATTACGGACTCATATGGTCAGGTCAGACCAATAAAACTCCCCAAACTAGGACAATTTATTAAACTAAAAAGAAATAAATGTAATTTACTCCAATATAACTAGAATCTGATATAGACTGTCTAAATGCTGTCTTTTTTAATCACAGGTTTTCAGTGTTTCAAAGCAAGTTTGGTGGTGTTTTTCAAAAACAGAGTTTTTACATGGGCTGAGAGATTCAATTGTAAAGGGGTAGAGGATGTATCTGAGAGAATGCCATGAATAGAGGACTAACTCAGCCACAGTAATGCCTTTACTACATGGATAGGCCTCTCAAACTAGAGGCATCATTTTCAAAATCAAATACATACTGACCCTCATTTCAGAAATGTCAAACATGCTGTAAACAAGTTCTCAGTACATCACATGCTTTAGAAAGTGCATGAGAAAACCTGCAAAGGAAGTTATTCTTTGTGGGTAGTCAGCTTTAAGAGAGCTTATTTTTAAGTGTAAGCTATAGATGTTAGACAACAAAGATGGGGATGTGGTCATCAAAAGCAGAATTATCACTTTAGCTTCCCACCTTTGACACAAACAGACTGATATTTCCTGTTGAGACTAAAAGCAACCATAGGCTGGCACTTCCTAAATTGCTACCAGGACAATGTGCACAGTATTTGTACTTCAAAGGCACCTTTACATGTATAAAACTCATGTGCATCACCATGCTTTGCACTGAGAACAGTATTTACTGAGTAAACTCACAGTGCATTAAGGAAGAATAATCTAATCCAAAAAACTGGCACAGTGTGAACCTAATTAGATGAAGAAAATGCTGCTTTTTGACTTGTCATCAGTGTTAGACATTGGTTTTTTAATCATTAAAATGCATTTTTCATCTGTTTGCAAAGGTTCCTGTACTTTGAACCAATCCTAATGACAGCACTTCCATTACCAAACATGACTAATGTTTGAACTAATGTGAGACAGGAATATTGCAATGGCTTTTAGAGGGGACATGACTGTGGAAGTTTTTCTCAGTTGACTTCAGGGCAAGGATTGATACACAGGAGATGGCTTTTCCTGTTTGGTCTCAGATTTTTCTTATCAGTGCTACAGTCTTACAAGGGAGTGAGTTCTCAGCGCCTCAGCTTCTAGGTAGAAATGGTGATGATAGCTTCTAACTACAAGGTCTTTTAAGAGTAAACTTAACTCATGAATGATTGCCAGCTAAATTAGTTTTACTTTTAACCTAATAACTAGACAACTTTGACCTGAACTGTGGCATCTTACACCAAATCACACACTATCACTTAAATCCATGAAGAAGAAGGAAGAAGAACAAGGAGCCAACGCCCTAATACTTTCATCTTGCTTCGTATACACTACTATACCCTAAAACCTAAAGCTATGAGTTTTCACCCTCTGATATTACATACTTCTATTCAAACTACACACCCTTAATACCAGTTCTATCACTCAATTTTGGAATTCTTCTCCATGGCCTCAGGTCCAAAATAGTGTTTTGCTGAGGGTCAGCATCTGTCAGCGCAGAAAGCCTAAATTTCTTCGTGTCCAGGGTTCTAACACATGACTAAGCTTGGTCAGGCCATGGTGGAAAGTTTAAAAGGTTCTATAAACCATGAGTTTCTGAGTTTTTCATTCACTGAGACAATTTGACAGAATCTTCCTCTCTCAAGCAGCCAGCATACATGAGAACAATTGCCACAATGTCACAGGCAAAAGCCTGTGGAGCTGGGCAGAAAGCTGTAACCAGGTTTCTGGAGCAGGACCACAGGCAGTGCCATGACTACCAAGAGCCCACTCTGCACTGCTTCACCAGTCATTTGTTTTCTGCACTCAAGATGCACAGCGCCATCATGAAGGAGCACAAGATGTGATTCAGGCTTATTTCATATAAACAGTCTGTTCTGTGCTTGTCTTTTATCATTCAAATTTGTTAAATATTATGCAAAGATGACGTAACACATGCTTTCAATTTCCAATTCCACTTTGATAAGTCCTTTCTTTCAGGGAAACAATAAAGGAGGGAGATTCATTATAGCACTCTTCCAGTCATTATAAACACAGGAGTAATAAAGCACAGTACACATGTAGCCTGGTAATTGCTAGGTGCTAGCCATTCCCTTCTGTTCCCAATCCACAAATCTGGTAATATCACATTTCCCAGTGTGGGAGTATGAATTCTCAGCTCAAGCTGTTGCGAAACCTCCTTACAGTTTCTGGTGGCTGCACTGAGGCAGTGCATTTCAGATGAGCCTCAAATCCTCAGTATGGGCTTCTGTAGACTAGGAGTCTGAAATCCTCTGGGCCAAAGTCTTAAAAAATGACCCCCAGCACCCAAATTGTAGATTTATCCTAAAGCTTCGTTTGGCAGGCATGGGGTCCATTCTCAGGTGACGGAAGTTGGCTCTGCTGCACTAAAGCCAGAGAAGCCAGGGGTGATTAATGCCCCTGAAAAAGTGGCCAGAAGCCTTAACTGTCACTAGAGATTGCTTTTAAAAACTATCCTCCACCATGATGGAAAGTATAAGGCAGACAAAGTACTAAAAGCTTTTATGTTTAGAACTTATTTTATAAGATACTTTTCTGAAGACTAAGATGACTGTTACTCCCGAAATGAACATCAAACTATACAGTGCAATTCTGGAGCTGTCAGTTTAACATTTGTAAAAAGAAAAAATCGTAGCGTAGCAATGCCTTTAAAAGCACAGTTTAGTCTGTGAAAGATAATATAGCTACATAGTAAGAAATTGTGCTTGAATTAGTGTATGAGGAATCTGGATGAGTTAACTCAGTGCAGACAATCAGCATGGAATGGATGATATATAAAAAGGGCATTTGACTCAGCAGCTTACTGAGTGTTTGCCAGTTAAGTACAGAAAAAACTTGGAAACCTTTGTGGTACAGAAGGAATTGTGTTAAAAATGATTGAGGAAGAGAATGAGAAATAAAGAACGGTTCTAACGAAGAAAATCTTAAACACTAATGAAATCATCCAACTTTTGAGTTTGGTCTGGTTTTTCAACAATTACATTATCATGGACTAAAGTAGGACTTGGATTATCTGCCTGTGAAAATTAGAAAGAATGAAAAACAAGCAAATAAAATTTTTCATTGAAAATCTGCACTGGTTGTCAGGAGATGTGGCCTGAGCACACAGGAAGAGCGGAGCACAAATGCTTACTGGGTTTAAAGAACCAGCAAAGAAGGAACAAACACATCTATGCCTTCAATACATCTGCCTTCTGGGACTCTCCCAACCTATATGTTGTCCAGAGAGGCTCAGGCATAGAAAGATAAGAGTGAAAGAGAAATTATTATCTTCAGAAACTGTGAGGAGCAGTGGAACACTTTTGACTTTGAGAAGCGCTTCAAAATCAAATCTGCCAGGGTTAGGTCTGGCTGAAGAGGCTCACATAAAAATCTCTTTTCTTAGGATTGTATCCTAGGTCTCTAGTAAACACACTCCCAAGAGCAAGAGCAAAGTCTCTCTGAGAGCCTCCCCCTGATCCAGCTCTGTTTAGCTCATTAAAGTTTCAGGGGTTTGGGGGCCCTTTTGCAGTTCCTAAGTACAGCTCTAGGCAGCTGAATTTCTATGCCTTCCCCCTCCTGCACCGCTGCCTTTCATGAGTGTTTTGCTTAGAGGNGCTTTCTGAATCTGCCTTGGCCACACTGTCGCATTCAGTATAAATTATTTTTATTTACTGAACACATCAAACATGACCCAGCTTCCTCTTCCCTGAGAAATATATACCTCCAGTCTCTGCTAGAGTACTGAGGCAAACAATTAATTCAATCAAGAAATTTATATTAAGGGTTGCTGTTTCTGTCAATAACCTCGTTTCCTACTTCTCAGAGGTTGCACTGTTTCACTCAGTGACCTCTTGTTCCACATACTTGAAAAAACAACATTCCACTTCTTAGGATCACTTGTCAATCTTCCATACATTTTCCACCTTTGGGTTTTCTTTCTAAAAACAGAGTTTTTATAACTACAAGGTGAGTTGTGTCAAGAAAGAAACTGTGAGGGAATTAAGATCATGTGCAGGATTATGGGATTATGCATGGCTTGGTAGGTATATATTAATGGAAGAATAAACACATGCAGTGTATGTGAAGGATTGCAGATATTAGATTATTTTTGCTTTCAGTGTAAGGTTTATGTGATATACTGACATTTGGTATTCCTATAAACCATTTGGAACAGTAAGTTAAGACAACATAAGTTAAAGCCTGACAGAATTCTTTTAATGTTAGTATTTTAGATATAAATATATATATTTTATACAACCCTCAACACATTATTGCATTATTCTGATGTTATGTGGTTGTGCCAGATTTCTCTCTGCCAGCATTACAATGGCAGAAAGGAAAAAGAAAAAATTCAGCAGAAGCAGAAAGAAAGCTAGAGAAGGTGTTTTGTTCTCTCAGTAGAACAAAAGAGACTGCTTTGTGCTGCAACAGTGAACTGAACTGACACCAATGAGTTGAGTTGTGTATAACATAAGCTTTCATATTTCAGGAAAAATCCATGTAACTTATCTCTGTCTTATACTTTGGGGGGGCTGGGGAACAGGGGTCAGCAGACTCTGAGCCTTTCTTTTTGCAGTTCTGGCAAAGAAGAGTCAGGAAACAAACCTATTCTGCCAAGATCTTGCATCCATACCAATCTGTGTTTTGTCAGGCTATTCTTTTGAGCATTTCCAGAGAACAGAGATGCTCTGCAGAGGCTAAAATACACATTCACGAAAATTAGTGCGATGTCCACACATATACATAGGAATATAGAAATACAGATGACCCAACCATAGTTTGTTCAATCCTTTTTCTAGTTAGTCTGTTTAATTCAATCCAATATATTTCCGGAAGCAAAATCACTATTATGGTGAATAATTTCCTGATAGTGCAGGGATATTTAAATGGACTAATCTGTTCCAAATGGAGGCTTCACCATCTGTTCTGTCCTTTTATTACAAAGAGAGAGGGAACCTAATTCACTGCATCAGCATGTAAAGCCCAGCATTGAAATGATTTAGGTGTACGTGTGTGTTCTTTATGCACCTGGTATGTTTTCTCACATACCAAACACAAATCAGTGGGAAGACCTGTCTTGTGTAACCTAATAAATTCTCTTATCTAGTGCCTTTATTCATTTCTCATGGCAGCAGAAATTGATGGCCAGTAGCTCGCATTTTATTAGGATAATTATGACCCTGTTGGTGTCCTGCAGGAGTTATTATCTTTGTTGGGCTAACATTTTGTGATACCATTTACTTCTCTATAGAAAATGAGCCCAAACTCCTATTCACTCCCTCTTGCTGGGAATATACGAGGCATCATGGACAGAAATCTTGCAGGAGATGTGCTGAGGACCTGTCAGATTGCTGAAAAGCTCTGTTCTTCCCCAAAGGATGTCACACAATCTTTTCTAACACCATTTAGAGAAGATCGTAAACTCAAAAATCCATGACATTGTATCATTTTTCCTTTTTAAAAAGATTAATTTAGCTGTAGCTTAGGAAGGGAGGTGCAAATTACCACATCTCATACACTCTGTACCAGGAGACTGACCGCACACTCAGTGCAGGTGTTAATCCAAAGCAAACCTTCAGGTCCTACCTGTGTTGTAGCCTCTCCCGAGTGCTGGCCAGGGCCGGTGGTTCTTCCAAAGGTTGCCTAAATACCAATCACTCTGGTTCTCCACTAGGCCAAGAACTTGCTGCCCTGGAAAATGAGCAAATTGTAAGAAGATCATAAGATAAAAGACAATCAATGGAAAGCACACAAGAAATCTTGAGAGGGACAACCAGTGGAAAGAGAAGGCAGAAGTTGGGGTGCTGTCTTCCTTCCATGCCTCCGGGAGAAGCCAGCTTATGTAACAGACAAGCAAGCCTGGCACAGCAGATTCAGCACGGCTCATTTCCTCCCTTCTTCCCTGGCTAGTCTGAGTAATTAAACACTGTGGGAACCTTTGTCATGCTGACAGAAATATGTCACCCAGACAAATCTGAATGCTGCTTGATTTTGGAATATAATGATGGAGAATCCTCCTAGTGAGAATTAAGTGTTGGTAAAATGATCATCTAATATGAAGATCTGTTCATACTCTGATGGAGACAACATAATTGAAGAACAAGGCTCAGTACAACAGATTATTCTCTTCCCATGCTCCCCCTACTAGTTTAATGGATTCGTTTTTCTCAGTCACAAAGGAAACCCCTTTTGCTCCAAAAAACACTGGATTTGAAGAGTTTACCTACGTAAGAAAGTTGCACTGTTTTAATTTAAGAGAGTAATTTAAAAATAATTTAGGTGAGCCGGTGTAGAATGCTGCATAGAAATTATGACTTCAGTTTTATTTCAGTTTATCTTGCCTTGATTAGCAGCTGGCTTCAGCTAAAGTAAAATGTATTTTAAATCAAATGTCTCTAGAAGGTTTGCACTGCTTAGAAATCAACCGAAAAAATGAATGTTTGTATAGATAAGGACTTAATTATAGATCCTAAAATGTGTATAAAATGCAAATAAGAGAAGTGATTGAAATGATGCTGTGGAAACAGAGGATGGAGGAAACGGGAGAACTGCATTTGGATCCAGTGAGAGAAAGGAAAAGGAACAGTGCTTTGAAAGAGGGACATGCTCAGTGAGGGCACTGAGATTGGTACTGGAAATTATTTTGCAACCTTTTGAGAAAGCAATTAAGCATCATGCTTTGAAGGCTCTTTTTCAAATCCCAGCTATGCTCGTAAAATTGTGGGTATGGCCACAGGAGTGTAATGAAAGCCTGAAATGATCATTATATATTGCTTGCATAGAACCACAGCTATGTATTACTAAAATTTCAGCATGGTCCGAGACAAGGTTGGGCTGAGAACAACACATAAAGACAATATGATTAATTCAATGTTATAATTGGCTTGAAAGTTGATTGCAATACTCTCCAGTGGTATCTGTAATTCACTGGAATGTCAGTAACCCAAAGTGTCTCAAATGATGTTTCAAAGAGTGTGAGCAGATTGGCCAGTGCATAAAAAAATAAGCCAGACAATGAAAACATACAAGGAGTGAATGGAAATCAATCTAAAAAAAATTTGGAGAGATTACCAAGTCCACTCCAGCATCATGCTACTTTATCCTAATCACAATATGTCAGTCCTCAACAGACCTTATCTTCCAGTGGTGTCTCTCCTCTTCCATTCCATATCTATTATACAGAATACATATTTTTCACGCTAGATCCCATAAATAATTTTTAAAGAAGGTGGAAAGTCTGAGAGAAAGCAAAAGGATCATATCAAAACCCCACTGATGCTACCGAAAACTGATAATACTAAGAGAGTGCAGTGCACAGCAAATGAAGGAAACCACAAGCCAGAGGCAAACACATCCTAAGCACAGATAAACCACAGCATCTCTCAACCTGTGAGACACATGGAACACACTGGAGAGCACATCAGACATCACAAGCCATATACTGTGAGGAAATATGAAAAGGATCTCAACTAGCTGAAAGGAGCCTAAGGCAAAAAGAGGCCGAAGGACACAATTTAAACCTACATTTCCTGACTCCCAGCTGGAAGTCTGCCTGTTCATAGCCACTCCCTTACAGCTGAAGTAGAATAAATCAACATAAGAAACACTGGTTAGTAAAGGATGAGGAGAAAAAAACAAACTAACAACAGAAAATGCAGGTGCAGCTGGGCTGGAATGGGCTGGCATAGCTGATAGGAAGAGACTGACCCCTCCCATAGTGTAACAGAACATTTCACACACAGCTCAGCAGTCCACAGATCTTTCTCAGGATGTTACAGCTACCATCAAAAGAAATGTTAGAATTCCATTTGCAAGAAGCAGGTACCAAACTTCTTCACCATGGAGCATCAATCTGCTTTCATTATTTTAGCCTCATGGATTTCCCAACATGCTACAGACTTCAGCCTTTAAACCAATGGATTATAAAAAAAGAACAAACCTTAATTCTTGTTGGGAAGGTACCAGTCCAAAATCTCAGTTCTAAAAACTTACCCCTGAAATACTTATTTCTGTTACTAGTTCTCATGCCAAGAGAAACTAAAAAAGGTTCAGGAAATTATGTTTGCATGTATTTACTGTAGTTGTATATTTTCCTCCTGCGTTTTCCCTTTATTTTTGAAGACTAAGGACAAATCTCACTTTCACCAGTATTCCTTGAGGTTTGATACGGGACATGGATGAAGGCAGAAATGAACATCATGTAAGCTTTAGGGCTCAGATACATGGATCAGATAATGTGTCTTACTGTGTATCAACTGAGCTGGAATAACTGCCTGTGCATGTCCTTTTAGCTTGTCACAAACACACAGTAAAATGTATGAGCTAACATGCTTTGGTTTGCTTTTGCAATGGCCTGGGAATGTGCACACGTTCACATGCTGTCCTAGGGTAGAGCATTATGCAACTTGTCAGGTTGTTGTAACTCTTACTGGTGCATAAAAGCCTATTAGGCAGATGTGATGGCTTGTCTCCCAAGCCACCTTGGAGAAAATTATGGAGATATGCTTTCCATCTTCTCTAGTTATATTTCTATTTTCTCTAGGCTGGAATAGTGTTGGTGTTTGCCAAAGAAGAATATATTTTCATTTCCCTTTAAATTGTCTCTGTGATCTTAAAGCAGAAGTCATCCAGAAAACAGCACTTAGCTGCATAGCAAATATTAATGTTTGCAAAAAGGTTTTCATTCTGAATCAACATAGAAAAAAGAAAATCAGAATTTTTTTTCTAGAAGACATTCCCTGAATATTTTGATCTGAAGATATCAAAATAACATCTAAGAATGTATAATCATTCTCATGTTAAATAAAACAAAACAATGTGGCGCATAATACAGATGCCTAATATATACCCTACAGACCACATTATTCCATGTATCTCAAAGTTCAAACAAAAAAAGCCACCAAAGCAAAGTCCTTCCAACAGCAACCAACTAAAAATTCACACAAAAGCTTTCACGCAGAGCTTTAATAAATTTTTGTTTTTTAATGAATAGTGAGAATATCTGTCCACTATCAGCTATTTCATTTAGTTATTCACTTTTTCAAGTGCATCACAAGTTACAGACATGAGGCACTAGCCAAAGGGATGCGTGGTGTCAAGCAGTCCCAGCAAATGTCTCTCTGACTACGCACCAGCCTGTCCCTCTGCCACCCTTGGAGCCTTGCCTGCAAGGTGCTCACAAGTTCTGCAGGAACTAGCACCGGCTTCACTTCACTTCTGATCACACCTCAGTTGGACTTCAGGTTTTCTGGGCAGACTAGAGTTCCCTCCCAGCAAGGCTTTTTGGAAAAAGCTAATTCTTCCAGCAGATGAGAACACGGTGCCTGCCGTAATGGATTTGAACCTTTCGGCATTCTAAGCTGCCTGTTTCTTCTTCCTAAGAGTTATTATAATAAAATACCACAACTAACAGCAAAAGCTCGATCATTTTCTGTTCTGGTCCTGCAGTTATGATTAAGTGCACTCCTCTCACTCTCTGTTACTCCAGGCACAAGTTAGCTTATGAAAATTAAGCTGTCTTTCTCACTTCTTCATACATCACTACTAACAGCCAGACAAGAGAAAACAAGGCTATGATTCTGGCATGACCACAGTGAAAAATTACCAGGCAGGCAGAATTACAGCTGGATTGCTGGGAATGGGGCTGTGTGCTGCCTGGCTGTGGGCTGAGACTTCTCCAGAAAGCAGCTGCAGCTACAGCATCTTGCACAGAACATCTGCCTGACAGCTCTCGCACGATGAGAAACTTGGCTGCTGCTGGGAAGAGGTTTCCATGGAAAAATAGACACTTCTGAACCTGACAACTTGATGCCTTCAATTCTGCTTTTACTTCACAGATTTTTGGTAGCTAATGGAGGGGAAAGCATTATCCTGTAACTCAGATGCTGAAGGGGACTCCAGACCTTAACTCGGCTCCCAGCTGTGACACTGATTTCTTGGGTGACATTGAACAGCCTCTTGCTCAATTCTCCCTGAAAAAAACTTTACCCCTCTTCCATTTAGCCTGTCTCACACACTGCAAATGTAAGTCCTCAGAGTTAGTGTGTGTTACTTTCTACTACAAGGGTAAGAGCAGCAGCATGTGGCCAGGCTGAGGCTCCATCCAGCACAGAGCTGTCTCCAGCAGCAGGGAGGAGCAACACAGAGCTGTACGGTAGCACTTCTTAATAGGGGTCCTCTGGACACAGTGACTCATGGCATACAACACATCTGAAGAAGTATCAGCTATTATTTGTGTTGGGTCTGGTATCTGCTGCTTTTGCTTGGTGCCTCTGATTAATATTTTTCCTATTCTGCCCTGTTTTTTCCCAGTTTTAGAGGACTTAATCTTCCCTACAGTCTATGGTATACAGGATCTTAACCGCAACCTTGCCTTGATGTATTTTGCCATTACAACCAATAAAAACAGTAGCAAAAATTTATAGTTATTACAGGTACTATCAACATCTTCTCCAGTGGAAGCTTTTTTTCTGTTTTTTTTTTTTCTTTAAAATCTACAGTGGCTTTTACATTTAACTCCACTGCAATTAAAGTAAGAGCACTGGACCTGCTGCAAACACCTTGTGTGAACTGCACTTTCTCAGGACATCAGACTATTTGCAGAAAGGGGAAAATAAAAAGGCATATTAAAAAGGAAGGAAGAGCTGAGGCATCACCTTCTGATTGCCCGTGGCCAAAAGGTGAGCTGGTATCACAGAAAAGAGCTGTTTCAGCTCAGTTCTCCTGGTTGTTGGATTTGCAAGGTTTAGCTGTGTTTGGTAGAAGCCTTCAAAGTTAAAATCAAGTGCAAAGTAGTTTTCAGCCTCTAAAAACATAATAAGTAAGTGATTTCTACACTGTGGAGACTATTAAAGGAGAACAGAGCAGTACTCTGTCTTGATACTTCTAACTATTCAAACAGCCATGGTTTAGATAATTAAGAATTTAATAAAGACATGAATGCTGGAGCTACAGCCAAATACTGCCAGAGCAATGCATGTCTTCAGTGTAAGCTGAAAGAGAGGAGAAGGACTCAACAAGAATTTAAGATTCAAGCTTGGCAGGATTCAGAACTGCAGCACTCTGTTCCCAAAATGGGACACAGAAATAGAAAATAAAATACTGACAGAAGGGAAGAGGGGAAAACGTACATATTCTGAATGCTGGAAATATTCTAAATTGGCCAGTACCAAACCTAATAAACACTGTCAGGACTAGTTGAAACTATACTGGCACAGTGAAGGAGAGTTATTTTCTGCATGATTCAGAGTTAAAGTCTTTGATTAATGCCCTTTGCCTCATTTCTGCCTTTCCTGATTTCTTTTACTTTAGCCTTTAAACACCAGTGTAAGACACCCTTCCTTTCTGAAATATGTGAGGCCACATCCTTAGCTGGTATAAATCAGCATGATTTCAATGAAATTGGTGTACTTAAGCTGACTGACACCAGTTGAATGTGTTGCACTTCACATTAAGTCTTGCCTGAATGACTGACCCTTTTTTGATGGCCTTCCTGCCCCTGACCATATCTTGGTTCATACAAAATATGTGCCTTCTAAAATCTTTCACTTTTCCTGCCACATCTCTCATCTACCTCTTCAGATCACTGTCAAGTTCAGGTTCTTCATCCTCACTATTGCTGCCCTTAGCAATTCTTGCACTGTCTATATAAATGCATGTTTTTTCCTGCTCCCAGGCTCATTCTTTTCTTCTACTGCCATGTCCTCTCTCATTCCTAAAGGAGACTGTCTTCTCATGCAACAAATGCCCTGACTTACCTCTGAAAATTTATTTCAAGCACGAAATCCCTCAGGACTTTCTTCTATGAATTCTTTTAGAAATTTTACCATGAATCCAATGTAAAATACACACATGAAGCTTTGGGTGTGCTCTATAACACAAGTGTGCCAGACTCTACAAATACAGTCTGACACCGTCTCATATATCTGTACAGTACAGGATGCACTGTCTTCAACATAATTTAATACTTTGACCTCTACTGTGCATTTATGTCAAATATGCAAACATGTGACAGATGTTGCAAAGATGTGACAGATGTGACAAATATATGCATTATATTTGTATGCAAACATTCACATGTACATACATATATATACATGCATAAATATGTACAGATATGTGTGTGTAAATATATAGTCTCTGCTGTGAAGAACTTCTTTATTACATATGGAAATGTGAAGCTTCAGGAAAAAAACGCCTCCTGCAGAAATTAAACTTTTTTGCTTGATATCTCATTTGCATTAAGTACGTTGCTGTTTTCCAGCAACCATTACTCCTTCTTAGTGGACTAAATACCCATGGAGAGGAACTGCATGGACAGTTGTTAAGACACAAGCTGGATGAGAAGGCGAAAGAACAGCTCACTGAAGGTACAGCAGGACTGGCTCAGAAGAGGAGAGGATGGCTCCATAGGAGCACCATCTGCACACTGGTACCAGGAGAGGAGAGGACGCAGGTGGTGAATGCCTGATAAGAATGGATGGTAGACAAAAAGAGGCAGAGGTCAATACAGTATATCAAGGGCAGAGAAAATCCAGATGAGCCAGGTTGACTCAATGGAAGAGAAAAGAGCAAATGAAAGGAAAAAAGGCAAACTCTGGCAGTGCTGAAGCAAGGATGTAAAGCAATGGTATCAGCTGACTTCTGGGATGTACTCAGAGATGGTGATGTGACAAGGACAGAAGAAGTTAAAACAACTTGGACCAGAGAAGAAAAATAACTTGGCAAGAATCTATACAGGGAGCAACATGACAAATGTTTTCTGTGTGGTCAGAGGGAGGATTAAAAAGGCACACATAAAAGGTGATCAAGAGGATGAAGTATACAGAATTGGACTGAAAAAGGTCGGGGTGAAGACCTAAATCTGATTCATCTTCATAAGGAAAGATGAAAGAATGAAATCAATCAAGAGAAGAAAATATACTGGGTTTCCACTCATCTTCTAGTGTCCTCCAAGGAGCTTGTTAGAAAAATTAAGAGGACAGTGAGAAGTCCAGCTAACCCCAGCAAAGCCAGTAAATCTATCATTAATGTTTGCAGCACTTTCATCTGCAGAATTCCAGGGAAATGGATTCTCAGCAGCTGAGCACAAGAAGGTAAATGCAGAAAAAACCTTACATTTTGCAGCCAAACTTTTAGAGGTTTTCTGTGGTCCCTTCCAACCTGGACCCATTTATTGATATGCCCAACTCATTGCCATGAAATATGCTCTGGCATGGAGTCTGGAGAAGAATGAAATGGCTGTGCAATTGTAAGTTTGAGCAGAAGAGAGGCCCATACCAGCTACATGGGCAGCTGAGTCAGTCCTTGCTCACCTCAGTTTTTATGTCACTGTTTCTAGTACAAATTGTCCCAGCAGCAGAACTGACATCTAATTAACAGCAATAGGAGACATTACATGAACTTTTTCCAGCTAGTAAATATTCTTTTCTAACCAGGCTGTAGGAAGTCAGCAAGGTGTACCCTGACTACACACCTTACTTTTTTATTCACACCAGTGAGTTTTCCCTTATCATGGTTTCCTTTTAAATTTTTGATTTATCCAATACAAAACTCCACGTTCCTATAAAATTGAAAACTTCTCTCTCTGAAAGAAGCAAAACATCCTTGTAAACAAAGTCAATTCAAATCCACCTCTTCTAATATTCAGGCATTGATTTGAGAGAAAGGATCCAGAGTTTCAGGAATATACAGGGTATTAAAACCACTGCTTGAATTTGGGCTATGAAGGAATAAACAATCACTGAACAAAAAACACTTTCTTTTTCTTTGCTGCCAAAGATAATGCAATAAAACTGTTAAGAGCAGGGAAGTAACTATCCACGCACTATGACATGCCTGTCTTAAGTGCATCAATTTTGTAAAGAGGATAAGGTCCTGAATGGCACGTTTTTGTTGCACAAAGCCCCTCTGTGAAACGTGTCTCAGTCGTGGGGAGCTGAGCAGCAGGATGCAGAGTGGGATCAATAAGGCTCCGACACTATGCTTTTCAGTAGCAGCACTTCATTAAGGAGAACTTCAGCAGGAGAAACTGAGGCTCATGGTGATGGAGTGACACTTCAAGGTCACAGGGGAGGTGAGTGGTGATCTAGAAACAGGTGCCAGGACTTGTGAGACCCAGAGCACTGATTTGAGACACTGTGAGACTGTCCCTAATGAGAGCCTAGTGCCTGAAGTGTCACTGTCAGTAATCACTCAGAAATTCCCACTCAGCTCACCTTGGAGCAGCTGTCAGCTCACTGGCTCCACTGATTGGCTGAGTGTTTCCTTGCCACATCTCTGAATGCTGTGTGCTGCCCTGACATAGATCTACTTTGGGTGCATCCCTTGGGATTCCAGGCATGTCTCATGTCTTTCCTCTTGACATTCAGACAGCTGCATTTTTCAGCAGTGATGTTAACTGAATGATCTTAACTCATATGTGCACCAGGTAACAGAGGTTAGAAGTTGTCTGTTTGTCCCTCATTTTCACCTCATCACTGCATCACTACACTTCATCAGGTTTGAGTGATTGTTGTCTGAGGTTGTTGAAATAATAAACTTCTTTGCTAGCAAGGAATTAGAGAAAGAGAGTAGGAGCTTCCTGATATTACAAAGACTGCTCAAAGAAACTGTACACAGCTTCCTACTTCATATTCTTTTGGGCTGTTATCATATATTGACAGCAAGATATTAACCCCCCTTTCTTTTTATTTAAAAGCGACAAATCTTTTAAATTGATTAACACACCAAGAACGTATGTAAGCAAGAAATCAGTGTATGTATCATAAGTACTTTCCCTGAGAATCAGAGAAATTCCAGAGTGCAGAAGCAGAGGCCGAACCCTCCCCCACCCAAGACAAATAAAATGAAAAGGGTTGTTTTCTAGCTACAATTAAAAAAATCAAACCAAATCAGAAAAAAAATATAGAAAAGAGCTGTAGTCATCCACTTAATTGAAAAAGGTTGCCAAGTTATAGTATGTGGTGTTCAAATCCAACCATGTTGACATTATTTTTCCCCTCTGTTGGGTTCAGTTCTGTTAAAAAAATAAACAAGCTTTGCATTTCCCTTTGGCTATGTGGCTTTACCAGCCTCTGCAAATTCCTCTAGATGAAAATTCAGGAGTTGTCTCTTCAGCAGACACAGACTGCAGTAAGATCATGCTACCTGCCTAGCACTTCTTGCCAATGCTATTAAGGGCACTTACCACACTGACAATTGGTCTGTGTAAACAGCTCACTTTATCCTTTTAATTACGGGCTTCAAGACAGGCTAGAGCTCACAAACACTACTGCTAAGAATTATTTATGCAACAGGAGTATCAGACAGTAAGATGACACGGCAAATATTTGTTTACACCTAATGATTAAGCACAATTAAACCTGTACGAGGAAATAGGACAGAGCTCTGATACCACACAACAACTTTCAGGTTTGCCTCTTGAGCTTACAGAGTAAGAGATGCTTCTGCCTGTGCTACAAAAGAGTGGCTCTATCAGACATCCCATGCTTTAGTGAGTAGCTCAAGGGTCTTGGGATCTGTTCCTCAGCTGTGCAATGAGAGGAACCTCTTCAGTGAGCTTCAGCCTCCCTAAATAGGGCATCATTCTGCACCCAGACAGTGGAGAAGGAGCAAAGACCAACTTGGAAAACAGATATACAAGTATAGCAAGTTATTTTCTCAGCAGGAGATGGAGCACTTAACCGTGTATACTTAATAAATATGCAGAGAATTGGTCTTCAATTTGAAAGCAACCATCCTTTCTCTATGTTCTTCTCTGTCTTGCAACCTGTACTCTGAAGACATCTGGATTTAAAGGATAAAGTGCTTGAGATGTTCTCCTGCTGAAAATACATATACTTGTAAACCCAAACTGAAATAATACATTGCATTGGCTCAGTTTTGGCAGCATGTCCAATACTACAGAGTCATGATGGGCAGGAAGCTAAAATTTCATAGCCATCTTGAGCTCACGTTGAGCTCAGCTCACATTCAGCTCCAGGAATAAATCATACAGGATGCCTTGTGGCTTGCTAGCAAGCATTAGCTAGTTTACTTTCTTCTTTTACAGCTGTTTACTACACAAATGACACATTTTGCTAGCATGACAATAAACCAGTTAATATTCCTGATGCAGAATCCAGTAGGGCTTGGAAAAAAGCAATAAAAACAACAAAGCAGTTAATATTCTTGATGCAGAATCCAGTAAGTCTTGGAAAAAGCAATAAATCCCCATTCCTCAATCTTTTGCAGATCACTCTTTGTGGATAGTACCAGAGATTTTTAGATGTTTAACACGAATCTGTTTCAGCACTGACATTTCCTATTTGTCCCTGTTTATTGGCTTAGTAATGAGTGATTCCTGCTGTTCTGAAGAATCTTCAAGCAAAGAGGAGGAAGGCTATCTCAACTAAGTGAAGGGATAAAAACAAGTGTTATGAAAATCAGCTTAAGGTCCCTCTCCCTCTCCGTTGTTTAATTATTTAGTTAGTGCAGGTCTGGCTTTAATTAAGACAAACAGATGAAAAATGTGAGGCCAACAGTACACAGGAAATAGAGAATTTTATCACACAGCCCTGAGTCAGAGAGTCTTTGAAGTGTTGCAAGAGAGTTGAAATCCAAAGGCAAAGAGGTGCAAGAGTAGCAGAAGGCATCAGTTTCATTAAGTAGACCTGTTTGTGATAACAGGAAGAAAGGGCAAGACTTGCTGCCCACTGAAAGACAACAAGTCCCATAATGTATTCTGCACATCATATCGTGCAAGCCTCTAATATTTCATTCATTGATTTTATTGTCAACTGAAAAGGCATTTGTTCCAAGTGGCATTTAGTGAGACAGACGGGGAGAAACCCAGAGTTCATTACTGGGAGTTTGCTTACTGGATAATGTTGACATTATATGATAAAAAGCAAAAAGAGGGCAGAAGTCTACTGGTCCTAATGCTTAGAAAGGTCTTTTTGGTTCTCCTCCTGGAAGCTGAAGGGCTTTGCACCTGCAGACTGCAGACTGCCTCACATGTCATCTGCACCTATGAAAAAGCTCCAACTTCTCACACAAGGCCCTCCCTCCCTGCTCTGGCTATGTGTTCCTTCCCCTACATTAGTATGTAAAACGTCACACAGGCACCCCACAAACTCATCCCCTGTAATGAGGTCATCTTGTGTGGACCTTCTAAAAGGTTATGTGCAGGAGAGACAAGATGTAAAATGGATTTAGGCTGAAAACAGCATTTGCCAGGCTTCAGCAAAACAACTGCACCTGTAAGCAGGCACAGCAACAGAACTTAAAATGCCTGAGTGGTTGAAAAGAAGGCACCTATCAGCACCTTGGAAAAGCTTTTGTGAAATTCTTCATTAATTATATACAGGAATACCACCTAGACTTAAATTTAAACAAGAGTATCCATTTATTAATCTGAGCCTAATTTGACTGCTTTTTTAAAAGTGACTTTTATAGCAAGGTTTAGCACTCAAGCTTTCATTCAAAAATGCTAAAAATCAAAAAGATCATCTTAAATATTGAAAAACCTTCATATTTCCCCAATAAAACGAGAAAGAGGCATGAAAGAATTAAGAATTCTGAGGATATAAAGAAGCAGGAAGCCAAGTGTGCAATTGCTGCAGGAAAGCATGCAAAGGGCAGGAAGCTCTGGTATCCGCTAATCCCCTTAATCCCTACTAATGCATGAAGTGTAAGCAACGTCTGCTTTATGAAGTAGTAAAGTGCTGTTATGAATTTTGAATCTATCTTGCATCTCAATAAATTTTGTAATCAAAAGGGTAGAAAAAACAAGTCAAATATCAGTAAATTTCTATTAACTTATTTTCCTCTTCACCTGTCTGAGATGGAAAACAAAATGAAAATTGAAATCCCTGAAATGGACCTAGCTAACTTACTGCCTCACAATCACAGATGTCAGACAGCACACTGTACCTGCTCTTAAAAAAGGGAATAAATGCATGAGATAATCATGAGAAAATTATTCACAGACTATCTGTATCATAAGCCTCTTATGTCTTAAAGAAGAAATAAATTACAAAATAAAGGGCTTCCCTCTTTGTCTTTTTTGGGTAAGAAAAAAATGTCCCTCACTCATCAGATGTCATGTCAGACCAGACCCTTTTTTGTCTCATAGTTCCATGCAGTGGAAACTGAAGTCACCTTTTGTCAGTCATGCTGCATAGCCATTAAGCACCATAATAAATACAAATTAGAAAAGAAACATATTTAATACTTTAGCAAATTAAAAATGGATTGCCTTTCAAATACTAGAAACCAGCAAGAAGTTAATATATGCGTTTGCAGATTAGAAAGGCAATAAGTCAAAATAAGAATGATAGAGTGATATAGAAGACAATTTTGGCTGCATATTGGGAAGATCATTACGACCCAGTTAAATGTAGTGATGAAATCTTTACTTCCATTGGATTTATCAGTGTGAGCGAGTTAATTCAGACCTCAGTCACACAAATGCTGCAAAAGCAAGCACGTTAATTTGAGAAATCCCCACCCCACAGCAGGAGTTACTGCCCACCCAGTTCATCTCAGTGTCCAGCTATCTGGGTTAGCAGCAGCGCTCTCCACTGCTCCTCTGCAGTGGCTGTATGCAGAGTGAGAGGGACAGTAAGTCCCCATAAAGCCTGTTTATATAGCTCATGGAAAAGTACTGACGAGATGATAGCAGTAATTTCTTAAATCACTCCAACCAAAATTGTCAGGACATCAATTTATGGCTCCGTAAGCATCCAGTAAATGGGACGTTTACAGATAATCTGTTCTAATCTCTAAAAAGGTAAATCCTTTGGTAGCACTGAGGGCAGATTAGTGCAAGATTCCCTTCAGTATCTCACTTCAGCTTCCACCTCTGCCATTTTAGAAGGCAGAACTCATCTTCCTTCTCCATGATTCCTTCCTGGAGGTGCACAAACATTGTACTCACTTATAAAATCCAATTGTGTAGTCCCAGACAGACCTGCCTAGGATTTACAAAGAAAAGATAATGTAGGTGGTTCTGAAAAACTCTTGCAGCATCATCTGTGTAGAGATGGTTTTTTCAAATCTTTCCAAATTAACTCATATTTTAATCCATCAAGTTTCAGTCACCTTCTATCAAAGTGTCCTAAGTGATCCCCTGGGTCATTTCTTGACTCCACACTTCATTAGCACTACTTTTAGCTTGGGCCTACGCTTGCTTGCTATCACACCCTGAGCATTTTCAGAACTAAACTTCTTGACAAAACTGTTTTCTGTCTAATTTGTAAGACTTTTCTCTCTGTGTTCAATGCTGTAAGGTACAGATTATCAATTGTGCTTTGCAAACTGGAATAAGAAATGTAAGGATCATTTTCAGTGGTACTTACCTACTCAGAGTAACAAAATGAGCAGAACACAAGACCCCCTCTATAACATATGAAATGCTAGTTTCTGTCCTTCTTGAGTAAGATGTGACTTTCTGATTGAAAGTAGAGCTCTTATTCTGTCCCTTAGCCCGTTAATTGCATGAGGCAACAAACTCCAAGGCATAGATCAGATTCTGGGACAACCTTCCATTTCTTTATCACCATATGAAGAGCAACTCAGCTTCTGTCTTTCTATGAAAGGAAAATAAATTTCCCATTTAAGCTTACAAGATCAATGCTGCAAGGATGTGAATTGTGTATGTCCACTAAAAGAAAGAAGAATTTGCATGAGATGCGACTTAAGACACAAAGGCATTAAAAATAGATCATTATCTGTACTGGAAGTAGAAAAGAGACCTATAGATCATTATCATATTCTGATCAAATTGAAAAAATAGAAATTGAAAAGCACTAATGCTATTTCATTTCATGACAGATGGGAAAGTTCACCCCTCAGAAAGACTAAATGAGGGCTGACTCAAGAGCAATCATAAATTATTCACTAATTTGAATGATTTTTTCCCCTCCTCTTTTCCTCCAAGTCCTCTAAGCTAATTTTGTAGCTAATGCAAGGACAGATCTGAGAAAGTAATTATCGAGCAGGTACGACAGGATTAAGTAAACACTCTATGACAAGACAATGCTGAACTTCTCTTACTGAACCACTACACAAATTATTTGTGGCCAGGATTAAAGTATTTAATTAAATCATCTTTGTGTAGATGAAACATGAAAATAATTTTCTAAATTGCTGCAACAGAGAAAAACACTTCCCTTCATTCGCTTCTTACAATCTATTGAGTCTGTAGTTCAAAAACCAAAAATGATCAAAACAGCAGTGACTCACTGGCAAGAGCATTAGGATAAATTGAACTACCTTGAAAGTTATCTCCTTGCATACTTTTCTCTTCCAGCCAAGAGGATTGTTACGTTAGGCAAATGCATGACTGGAAAAAGGACAGCTTCCAGGCCAGAAAGGGAGTGTCCCTCCATGATATGAGAGGTCTACACACAGGAATTCCTCTTCAGGAAAAGCTGACAGTCACTTCAATGAGCTCTTACTCAACATTAGCATTCTGCTAGAGGAATTTCTCTGAGGGACAAAAGGGATTGTCATGTTTTTGTTTCACAGAAACAACAATGGAAAGCAAGGAAACCTTGCTCCTTTAGAAAAGAATAAATGTGTGTAGAACAAAGGATTTTCTGACCCCTGAGACCGACAAGGGGAAAACCCAGCAAATTTAAGACACAGCTCTTCTTCCTGTGATTTACTTTCTGCAGTACCAGAAGGGAGAAGTAACATTGAGGGGTTGCTCAGTTAAGGTCAGTAGGTCAAATATATTCTCTGCCTATCACTGCCCTCATCAGCAACTGTGAGACACAGCAAACCTTGGAGAGGAGAACTGAGTGACAACTTTTTATGAGCTGCACTGAAGAACATATAAAGTCGTGGCTGAGCTGAGAGAGAAATTTTAAATTTAATTTTTAAAAATTTTAATGTTTTAATGTCTCATGTCTTCATGAGAATGTTTTTTAAAGTTACATTTAGAAAACTGTTTAGGGTAATGAACGGCTGAACTTGTTTTGACTTCACTTGAGTGCAGAATTGAATGGAATAATCTACTGGCAGATAAAATGCAAGGATTTGGACTTAGTTCTCCAGCCACTGTCAACTAGGATGGAATGACTTCAAGCTATTTCTTTATATTTTGACTAGTATTTTGGCTGGAAGAAAGCCCAGTGGGAAAGAACGGTGTTGGTTATTCATGCAAATCCTTACTATCTTCCTTCAGAAGAGAAAGGTGTTGTCATTTTTCATACTGGATGTCTACTTCTTATTGCAGAAAGCAAATCAATCTTCTTTTTTTTTCTTTTAATTGCAAGCCATAACAAAAAAGTAGGGAAAAAAATTATAATTTCTACGAAACCATTACAGATGCATCAAAGAATAAAATACTGTGAATTGATTTTTAGGTCTAAGAAACCTTGTCAGAATCTCTTCAAATGACAACTAAAATGAAAAATCTACCTCCAACTAAACTGCGTTTTTCCCTCTGCAGCATGGATGGTAAAATAAATAATTTTCCAAAGGGAAAAAGAAGGAAAGTTAGATAAAACAAATATAATTTTTTATTGCAATAATTTATTTTCAACTCTACTGTTCAAGAAACAGCCTATGGATTCTTTGCTCTCAAAAATAGCAAAACCAGTTAGTAAATATTCTATGTGAATCGTCATTAAATGAACAGCCTGCATGAATATATGTGCAATAAAAACCAAGGTTAAACATTCAGTAATTTCAGTGAGCTTTTGCTCACACAACTATAAATATAAACATGTGCAAATGCAGTGGAAACTAGATCAACCCTGCTGAACAATGTAAATAAAAAAGGAGTATCTTTTAATAATTCTAATAATTTCTGCATATACTCTATTAGTAAGTTACTAAGAGAGAGAAATTAATACCATAAATATGCTTGTAACAATAACATATATGGGTGTGTGTGTGGGGGGGAACAGAAACAAGCACATGAAACTGCTAATGGAAATGAATTCTACCTAAGAATTATAGAGTGGAGGTCTCTAATAAGCTCCAAGGTGTATGATACTGCACATATGACAACGTTTCCACAGTATAATCCAGAAGTGATTTAAATACTTACAGCAGCTTTCCTAAAAAGTTTGATGCATTTCTTCTGGACCACTTAATAATCATGAGCTGCTACTTAATTTCCTTTCCCATCACTACTTACTGTCAATAAATGCATGTGTGTTAAACTTAATTTTTCTTCTTTGTAATTAGTCTTGGTCTACCTGCCTGACATATTAACTGATTCTAAAATCTTGTATTTGTGACATCAAATGATTTCCATGGTGACAGATTGAGACATATTCCTGAATAAGAGTGGTAAGTAGGTCATATTTGACTGGAAAGGGAAGAAGAATTCCATCCTTCCTTTATATATATTTGCTTTGATTAGGCTAATCAGCAACTCCAGGAAGACACGACTGTGGTACAGTTAATTTGCTGGGGAGCCAATAATCACAGAGGCTTGTGAGAAAGTTTTTAAGGTTATTGTAATGAGGACTTCAAGAATATGTGAATCACTTTTTGACTTTTAAAATTTGATTCATAACTTCAGACCTAGTTCAGTCCATAACTTAGTTAATTGATTTAAACTTTTTTAAGTGGACTGTTCTGAAGAATATGCCACTTTGTAGCTATCCTGCAGTTGCTTTGAACATGAAGTTCAATCTGGACTTGACACTAGAAAATCTCTGGTCCCTATCCATTTGCACAAGGAATTTTCTCTCTTCTCAGATTTATCTCCATTTATCAGCTTCCATTTGTACTGTAGACCATACTTGAGCAATGGAACTGTATCTCATGTCTCTGGGTCTGCATTAAAATTTTATGTGTTCTGTTGCATGGGCATGTGTGTCCTTGGATGATATCTGTCAAGGGTGCTCCAGAGAACACCAGTATTGTCAAGTCCTCAAAACTTGCCAGCACTTCTGGGTTTGAAGAGCAACTGAATAAAATATACTTAACAGGATGGTCCTGTATGCCTGCTGCGAGTCCTGATAAAGTGATTCAGTGGTGTGAGTCTGTGTGACAGGGAATGAAGACCCTCCATTTACACAAATTCACTTGAAGGAGGAAATATTCGGACACCGCAAGCAGGTATGATTCCTTTTATCTGAAATGAAGCCATTCCAACTTGTAGCAGGTTAGAATTTGGCTCAGTAAATTTATACTACAGAAGAATGAAGTGTTTTTCATGTATTTTCTGGGTTCTATATATTTTCTCATAAAAACACCAGCTGTTGGCTTTGCTGCTGATTAGCAACCTCCCACTTTCCCATTGTGGGCAAGTTGGTGAGGAAAGCTGTCAGACCAAGAACAGAATTGCTGGCAAGGCACCCTCTGGCCAAGGCACGCTCCATGGAGCACATGCTGTGTAGGAGAGGCTTTGCCATTTGGGAAACTGGGCTTCATGAATTCTAATCCAAAATGGCCCAAGTTTAGTTCCTTAGAAGAGCAAGCCAAATTAAAACTAACAACTTTCCCAAGTGAAAAGGAATCCAACCACTATATTTGAAATGCAACCAGAACGGCATAGCAGGATGGGTATATCGCTGTTTGATCACTGTGAGACTACATCTAATTTGATGTTTTCATGGGGAGAAACTCTTCAAGTAGAAAGTACCAGAATAATGTGTGGCCCTAGATGTTAAATTTCACAGAAAATGGCAGTACTTGCCCTCTAAAGTATCTGATAGCTATCATCCAGGTGTACTGAAAATAGCACCTCAGAAACCACAATGAAACCAGACAGTGACAACTTCACATATTCACAGTAAATCTTGAGCAATTATTCCAGAAGCTAAATATGAGATAAATCAGAGGGAACTACAAATTCCTGGTGTAAAAAGGGCTCAGTGAGGAAAATATTTAATCCTGTGAGCAATTTATTAGGGTAGGGGAAGCTTATCCAGAGCGAGGGGCTCTACACACACACTCCCCTTGTAATGACTAGGGATGACATCTTATAATCTAAGACAGAATGGGATGGAGAAAGGAACCCATCAAAAAACCAGGTCTGCAGAGGCAGTAAAGTGCCCGCTTATGTCTGCGGCAGAGTTGGGAAGCAGAGCTCAGATCCTTGCTGTTCCACTTGGTGGAACTGCTTTTCTCCTCAATCCCTCTATGGATTTTTATCAACTGATTTCATGAGCAACAAAGTTTGCCAATACACTCTGACAATGTTAATGTGCATAAATCACGAACCTTTTTTCTTGTTTCAACAGAAGAGCCTAAATAGTTGCTAAGATTGCAAATTAGTTCATCTCTGCTTAAAGGATTAACTTTTTAGATCTTTGCAAATCAGTGAATTTAAAAGAAAAAAAAGACACACAATGCTTCCCCAGAGGGAGTAAAGTCACTCCCCCAGCAAAGCTGCTTTCAACTCCAAGTTCTGCTAACAAAACGGCAGAAGAAAAGCTCTTTGCACCAGCTTATTCATGTCAGACATGACCTTGGGAAGTGCCTTCTGACATGTCAGAACACAAAGAATACAGAATTCAGTAATTAGCAAGCATGGAGAGATTATATTGATGTTTTGTACATATTGGTGGATAGACAGAGGAGGGACAGCAAAGAGGAATACTGAAACCACAGCAGGATGGACAGTCAGGTAGATGAGAGTACTTAAGAAGATTAATGTATACTCTAAACTGAACTCCCCTCATCGGTCAGGGCTCAATAATTTAAAAGACAATGCCAGAGCCTTCATTTCAAGGTGACAAAAAAAATCTGGCGATGAAAAGACACAGCTGAAAACTTACTTTTAATTAAAAAGCAAAAAGGCTGAAGCTCCCATGTGTCTAAAAAGAAGTAACAGCATTTTGGAAAGGGAGGGGAGGGATTATTATTTAGATAGTTCATTTTATTAAATAAAAGAATTCAAAGAGAACCAGTAACAAGTTTTCCACCCTAGTATCCTCAATAACATAAGATGATTACTCACCGACTTAATGAGAAAAAGTTTGAGGCTAGAGAGAAAGCAATTAACTGACAGATTTGCTGCTACCAAGAACAGAAATCTGCAAAATGCAGAGCCAGAATGCATTAAATGACCAGAATAATTCATGAATGTGAATGAAGACGATGAAAAAATGGGTGACAAAATTCACATCTTCTATGCCATGACACAATAGGCAGACCAGTGACAAGCAAACTTGTCACAGGTGCATGTTCAGATGGACAAGAGGTGACATATTCCTAATATTTATAAAAATTGATAAAAATTATTATACTAACAGATTAGGACATGTGGGAGCTCAGAAATTCAAGCAAAAGAGGTCAAAACTAGTTTTCTACAGAAGCTGGAGGTTTCCAGTTAGCTTCCGTTTCTTGCTGCAAACACTTTTAACCTGCTGAAGTTTAGTTACAAAACTATTTTAGTGTTAAGAATTTATGAGTTGTGGGCAGGAGCTCTTTTTCCTAGGGATCATTGAGCTCTGTAGCCTCAGGCATGCAACATCTGCCATTGCATGTGCCAAGGGGGAGCAGCAGCAGTTCGTCATGGTCAACTGTGACATTTTGCTGACTGCTCCATCATTTTCCCAATGCTAAACTCAATGATCTTAATCTTCAGCCTGAATTTCAGTATCAAAGGCCTAAGAGGAAGTTAGTACTTCACAGATCCTCTGCACCTGGAAAGGCCACATTTAGCAGATACTGCCCAATGAGGGGGATAAAAGGGGATCCTGGTGGAGAGCAACACTTGGCCCTGAATCTATTAGCCAGGACAGGCCCTGATGTTATCTGCTCTAACTCAAGGCTGTATCTCAGTGCATCATCATTTTCAATCTTGCTGAAACCAATGAGACTACTCATGAGATTTAACACTTCAGTCTATGATTAAGTACTTCACTAAATAAGGTCATTAAATTTAAATTGTAGATGCTTGCTAGGTACTCCTGAAGGTTGTTCTCTCACCTGCAACCTAATCCTTGCAAGCTCATGGCTGGCAAAACAAGTGGCTAAATAACATCCAAATCTGCATGTCAGCAATCCTCCCACTAAACTTAAGACGTGGGAAATTGATTGATTCAAGAGGGAGCTGTGTTTACCCTGCTGCTGATGTAGGGAAGAAGTATGTTATGGCTTGTAGGAAAGGAAAGGTGGATGAACCCGGCATGCCACAGTATCTGGCAGAGGCATCTTAGCTGGTTTAAGTAGCAAAAGCCCTACAACTGTGCTAATGCAGCGTTTTGTCACTGCGTAGTTTTGCAATTTCTCAGCAGGAACCATCAGTGCAACACAGTATTTTGCCAGTGCAGTTAACTAGCTCAGGTACATGTGCATATGTTGGCCCTCATAGAGATACATCCTAAAGGATTCCTAAAGGATTAACCGCAGCACTTCAAACACTACCAAGCTATTTTCACTTTTCTCTATTCAGTGTGCACTCCTCAAAGCAGCCCTCTACCCTGCTTCCTACTCCCAAACAGGCTATCAATCATAATGAAGGCTATGCTAAAGCCATAATGCAGATAACAGACCATTAAAAGCTCAAATGAGACTACTAAACACATTTCATTAATCATAGCACAATCCAGTCTTGAATCAGGAGCTACAGATTTGGTGGATCAGTAATGGAAGCTTCTTTCTACCCAATTCTAGTGACTGGGAAAGGGAGTTGCCTTAAACATTCTGCTCTTCCTCGGGTACACATGACATTACTGGGAAAGGAGTAAGAGAATAGAGAATAAAAATAAGAGACCTGCTACGAAAAAAGAGGGCGAATGCTCTCCAGAAAGCCTTGGTTCTCAAAGGAGCCAAAACACCCACAGCTCACACAAATTTTAGTAACAGCACTTCGGAAAAACTGGCCAGACTGGCTCCTCCGCCCTGGCAAGAGGTCTTTATTTAGGGTTTTAACAGAGTATCAGAAAGAGTTCTCTTCCTAGGGGCTCAAACCCCAGCGCTGATCCTACATAAAAGTGTAGTAGGTAAATTTTAAAGAAAATAGTGCAAGAAAGAGATTTTTTTTTGCACCACTTCTTATTCGTACATGTCTGTTTTTCAGCAGCTTTCCAAGCTCTTTCCAGAAAAAGTCAGCAGGTTACCTGCTAGACAACTGCCAGGTGAACAAGAGCTACCTGCTGGACAAACCTGGCTATTTAACCCCTTTGATGCCACATGTCTCTGCTTACAAGTGGCACATACATTTTTGGATTTTTTGACTCCAGGAGCAGGTTGGAGAAGGTGGTTTCAGCAGAGGTTAAGTTGCTCCTTTGGACAGCAGAAATAGAAGACACTCTCCAAAAGACTCTAATAATTACCTGGAAGAGACAAGATGACAAAAGTAAAGAGGCCTAACAGAATGGGTTTCAGGTTTAATCCTAGCGGCAGATTTGAATCAACTTCTTGTGAGGAGGCACAGCTTGTTACCTTAGTTTCACCTCACTGTGGTCATGCTGAACTCTGTGGTTTACACTTACAAAAGACTTTCAAATGGGCAGAGACATCAGCTGTTGACATTGGTGGATGGGTTTTACTATGAAATGCTAAAAAATGGGAAAGAAGTGTTGAATGCAGAACAAGAGCTTTCAAAAAATCAGCAGCAGAGGCTTGATTATGCCAGATATCTGCTACTCTATTTTTGAGCTCGTTCTGCTTCACAGAAGCATGGATTTGATATGTTATCATTTAATTCCTGTATACCAAAATGACAGCTTCTATTCTGATAATGTGTGTTTCAGGTAGGATTCTGGGGCACTACCAATTAAAAGTAGATTATTAACATACTTTCATATGTTAATAAACCCCTGACTCCTATTATTAGTTTTTAACATTGCCTAGTATTTTAAGATCTGCCGAACCTACTGCTCCTACTTGTGCCCTGCCAAATGGAGACGGGTTGAGAGGACTCAAACTGTCCCTACTGTGAAATTTCTTGAACACACTGTGCTTTATGGCAGGGGCTGGAAACACTCCTAGGCATTTGGAGAAATTAATTTCTGACAATTAATTATGTTTCTACAGTACAGTATCTTCCTTCCTCTACGGGGTTAGGCACTAGGAGACCCAAAAATACCTTGGGGGTGTTTATTAGTACTGCATATTCTAGAAGTGTCTGATAATAGGAAAATGTTGGTAGTTTCTACTTTTTTTAATGAGTAAGCTTTTTGCTCTTATGACTGCTATGAAAAGCAAGGAAGTGTAATATTAATGAGCCAGACAACAAAAAAAGAACTGTATACTTTTTTCTTGACATCATCATTTTTAAGTAGGTCTTCTGATCTTTGAGGGTTTTACCATGGTAGATGATCCCCTTTAAAGCAGGTTTCAGGAATTAACCTCTCAAAGTCAGTATTTCAGGTCCACATATCCCTTCTTACACAGGTGTTTTTTCTCCTGTGCATAGAAGGCTACGATGATACCTTTTTACTTTCTGTGGCACAGCTATCTGCATATTTTTCAATGCCAATGTTTTGCAACAAAAGTGATAGCATTTTGGTAGCTATCAAATGTTCATGCAGTTCACCAGGATAGAAGAGAGATTAAGAGATACTGGTCCCATGCTGAGAGCTAACTGGCAGCACTTCTTGTACCTGTGTTTTGTGTTAACACCAGTGGGCAAAAAACCGCACAGCACAGCCCATCACTCACTTCCCCTCTCCTCAGTGGGACTGGGGAGTAGGAAAGGAAGAATAAAGGCAAGAAAACTTGGGGGTCCAGACTGAAAAAAACCCAAAACCAACAAACAACTGTTTAATAAGTGAAGTAGAGGAGGATGGAAGGGAAGAAAACAAAGCAAAACAAGTGATGCCAAGGTCCCTCCTGTGGGTAACTGATGCCCAGCCAGATCCCAAGGAAAAGGTGTCAAGTGCCCTAAAGGCATATCTTTTCCCTTTTAGTGCTGAGCCTGATGCTGAAGGCCATGGAACAATAATTCTTAGTTTGGTGAGAGTCACCTGCCAGTCTGCATCCCGTCCCAGCCTATTGACTGCCCACTCAAGAACACCCAGTAGGGGCATAGTGAGAACCAGGGAAAGCCTTGATGCTGTGCAACCACACCTCAGCAAAAGCCAGAACATGAGTGTGCCATCAGCACTGTTTTGGTCACAAAACCTGAACACCAACACCACCCGAACTGTTACGAAGAAAATTATTCCAGACCTTGAAGGACCTTCCCTGTTACCTGCATACACAGGGCAGATTAAATGAGACTGGTAAACAAAGGAGCCCAAGCCACACTAAATATTTTAAACATTTAAACAGATGGGAGTGAGCTTCAGAGTTACTGTGTCCTAGACATCTTGTCTTTATTTGGGTTTTGCTGCACTAGAACCTCTTAAGGAGATCTGCCAGTGTTGCACAGGCACAGAATCTCCTCGCAAGCAGGCGCCGTCTTTGCAGCTCTGTCACCTTTCTCTGCATGAGAATCTGCTAGGAGGGATTTACTGCCCTGTTCAGCCACCACAACCAAGCACACGGGTTTCTTTTGCTATGGTCATTTGCCAGATGTTTCACAGACCCTCAGGTAAATGTGACCCAGGTTTTGATTGAGAAAGCGAAAATGTTAAAGGGGGTGGGAAAATGCAGGAAAGTATCCTGCCAGTATTAGACCACATGAGTCATGTAAGGTGTATCAATAATTAAACACTAAAAAGAATGAAGCAGAACAAGTGTGGATTAGAAGTGCATCCCAAATATGGGCTGGAACTAATGAGGCTTTTCTTTTTGCTGTCAGAGAAAGTTTATTACATGTACTTCAAAGGCAGCTGACTTAGTGAGCAGTGGAGGTGGGTCAGATACATCCTTTCCACTGACACTCAGCATAAAAGGAGCAGCATTCATAATGGAACGGCTGAACTGGCTATGAAAATAATAACCCATGACTTTGGAAAATTTTAAAGAGAGGATTAAACCCAAAGATAAAAAAGAGAAGGAAGGGAAGAACAGCATATTAAATAAAACCAGGATCCTGTAGTTTTTCCACAGCTACAAAAAGCATGTACTGATGCCATACATGCTCCTCATTCTGATCTCTGGCCAGGTCCATACAACCTGACCTGTCATACACCAAGCTGTTAAAATCCTCTACTCTCTACAACTGAGGCTGACCAATTAAATGTTAGTAGTACTGAAAGTGGGGTAAAAAGCACCCTGATTACCAGTGTAAATGCTATTGCATCGAGAGCTATTGCAGACACCACCAGACCAGAAATGTTACACAGAGTCCTACAGGGACAACAGTGCAGACAGGGAAACTAGAGAAAAAATCATCATGTAAAAGGTACAAGTTAATAAGCTTGAGGAATAGAAACCCAGAGAGAAATACTGAATGGGGTGAAAATGGGTGGAAAGCCATATACTTGACAGTAGAGAGCTATGATCTGTTGTGCTTTTCACAGCAGGAACTGAAACACAGGAAATGCTTGGTTCTCATTTCACTTGTGAGGCTGCCTGGCACTCAGCCCCTGCACAAGTTAGACCATCCTGCCTCTAATGCTGACTCTTGCCTGAACTTGACATGTGGAAAGTAATGTGGAGAGAAAAAGTGCTGGTCCTTGCTGACAGCAGAGAGGCACACCACATCTCTGTAGCACCAGATTTCTAAAATGCTCTTGGTAACACAGCTGTACAGTCCAACAAATTCAGCTGTTTCTCTTGCACTCCCTAGCTAAATCTCTTAGTGATTCTTCACAAGAAATCACATCAGTTTGAAAGTGAGAAATCGTTTACCTGCCACTGATAGATGCAATGGCATTTCAGGAACAGTACTGTGCCACTATAACATGGACTATAGTGTGTGGAATAAAAACAGGAGATCCTTAAACTACAGCTCACATGTAAGTATGCAAATTCCAAGCTATTCCAAGTTAAATGAAAGCTATCACAACTTCTCTTTCACAATCACCACATTTATCCACATTTCAGAGTTTCGAAAATTTTGGTTCCCTCTTTTTCTCTTGGCTTTTTTACAGAATTTCATGCATTTTTTTTTTCAGGATAAATTAATGTGTTGAGCATAGATGGCAAGAGTACTTCTAGGAGACCTCTGCTGGTCGCTGAAGTCTCTTGCCTTAGGAAAAAAAAAACACAGTACATCTCACACATGCACTGTTTTCTAATTAAAAGCTGGATTCTCATCTAATTTTCCTGAATATAAATCCAAGGACAGCTTAAATGAAAGTAATGAAATTTCTCTGGATTCAGTCTATGGCAAATGAGACAAGGATCTTGGCCTAATCTCCAGAATGTCTCCCTTGAGACCTCCATTAGTAACACTGTTTTTTTTAGTGAAAAATGTAGCCCATTCTTGCAAGTTCCTCTGAAGCAGAAAATGGTGTTTTTTAATACATCAATTCTACACAGTTACTGTAAAATTTTTGGGAAAATGGTTACAACTCCCTGCTATCTCAATATACCTCCTCACCAACAGTACTAGAAATACAACCATAACATATAATTAAGTAACTTGTTTCAGTTTGTAATATTCTAAGCCTGTAAGGGGAAAGTGTGATACCTGCCTTCCTTTTCAAGTATCATTAGTATAATTGTTTACCATTTCACTCCTGGCAATTGCTGGGTTTGGTTGATTTCAATATATTGCTAAGAGATACTAATCCCACTTGCAGGGCAGGACATGGGCAGTGGAATTGGTAAGGGTGCTTCAAGCTTTCAGGCCAATGAAACACTTTGACAGTTCTTTATCTTGACTCTTCTGAAGGAGTTTGCCTCCTCTTTGCCCTTTCACAATGGACCATGAACAAGACATCAGAGCTACAAAGCTCCTTGAATAAGTTCATGTTTTGCTTGACAGCTAAGCCAGACAGAGGAAGTCTCTGGAGAGAAAAACAAAAGGTACCAGCTATTTTGGATCTTAAGAAGCATATCCTCAATACATTTTTGCAGAGGTGGACATGTCATCGTGACTTTCTCCCCACCCCTCCAAAAGAACAAAACAAATACCCCCCAACACCCCCAACCAAAAAAGCCCTCAGCCTTAAATTTCAGCTCTCCTGTCTCTGCTTTCAACTCTAGTTGCAACCTCCTTCAGAGTTTATCATTGCTTTTTCAAGCATTGGTCATAGGGGACAAAAATAATGAAAGGTGCTCTCCAGGTCTCAACACACTTTCCAGAGATTACTAATCTAATCTCTAGTTCCTAATTTTCACAACCTGGAAACCTTACACATTGTTATAGAAATGATTAAACATCTTCCTCTTCCACCAAGGGATAAATTAAGACTAATCACAGCTTGTGATAATGAAAATCAAATCACTTTTACTTTAGAATCTGCCTTCCAAATTTCATCTTAAGAAATTAGCATTCCCATCTGCCTTCAGTGTGAAATTCAGAGCTACACAGCAAGGTACCTTAGGACAATCTATTCCAATCAAGTTGGTCCAAGCCTCACTTCAGCCATGGCTCCATGCTCATTAGTACACAGGTTCTGTTCACGACTGAATCACCCGGCAGAGCAAACCTCATACTCAGTCAAATGTGGGCACAGATGACATTTCCATTGCATTAGACCACATGATTTGGAGGTTGGGCTGACTTTAAGCTTACTGTGGAAAGACAGATGGTATCTGATCCAGGGTAAGGTTTCTCACAATAGCTAATCCATTAGTGGTTTAGAACAAAAATGACTTTATACTAGATATCACATAGTGCTAGGTAGCTATGGCATTTCTATCTCTAGTTTTTTATTTATTATCACAGTGATCTTCATCAGTAAGCCTGTACCTCATCATTTTCTACCTTTTGGGGAAAGGTTAAGTAGAGAACTGGCTCTCTGGTGAAGTGTGCCTCGCCATTCAGATAGTGTGCTCCAGCAAGAAACTGCAGATGGACCTCACTGCTCTGGGAAGACAGCAAACAGGCTGTAAACCGTAAGAAAGGTGAAAAACAAGGGAGCACAAACATTGGTAGCACACTTTCAATGACAAAACAGCTCTGAAGCAAATGAAGAACTCTTGTCACTGAAACACACTGATAGTCAAGTGTAATTTTTCCTGCCCATGCTTACATGGTACTGACTGTACTGGTTAGGGCAAGGTGGTGCTGATTCTATCTTTTGTATTGCAAATATCCTGGAGAATACAGTGGGTTAGGGCAACATCTGTTTCGTTACAGGGTTAGCAAAGAGCATCCTGCAACCTGCAGCTCCTCCTTACTTTTGCTTCACTTTAAAAGGAAATCTCCCCAAATTCTACTTCTGCACAGATATATATTCCAGATCCAGATCTAGATTCCCCCTTGACACGATTTGTGACACTGCAATCTTGCTTCTTTACATGAGTTTATCTCATAGAACAATCTCAATTAAGTGAGAAAAAACCCCAAACCAGTAGAAATCATACTGCATGATGGTCAGTATTCAGTAATTTAACTGGAACAGGCACTAATTTCAAGGTGGTACAGAAGTCCCTCTGAAGTTTGGCAACATTTTTTCATGGAGTGAATGTCAACAACAATGTTATAAGGAGTTAAAGGAAAAGGAGTAGCAAGTATTTAGAACATTTAGGCTTTGATGTATTAATATGAAAACTCTTGACTGGATAAAGGAGTTGAAGAAGAACAAGGAGGAAATCATGTCCAGTAAATCCTGGTTACATTGGATGGAAGACATCTCATCTGGAAAATTCTAGATCATGGAGGGGCTTTCCAATATAATGAAAATGAAGGATAAGAAGCATTCTAGGGTGTCATTTCTCTGGGCAGGTTAGAGGGAGGCATTCAGAAAGCTGGAAAGATGTCCTCTTTCCAATTAATTACCATTTCCAGGACTGAATAATTCAGAATGAGGCCTGGAGAACTGAGGGTCAAATGAGAGGAAGTAACAGCAAACTTGTCTTGGCTTACAGAGACCATGAAGTATAACTGTAAAGCAATTCCTGCTGCTTGTTTGACCTTGGCAAGGGGAATTCTTGCAAGATCCCAGCTGGAAGCTTTTCTGTTCTTTAAAACATGCATATAAAGAATGAAAATTTTTTTTCATCATTGATTCAACTGATTACAGGAAACTGTGCCTCCCCATAAAAATAGTGATCAATAACAATCTCCACAGTTATCTATGTTTCCCTGTCCTCTTTCCAAGTAAATTGTGTGGCTTGTCATAAGATTATGAACCTGTAACAGTGTACTGTGTACTGTTTACTGGGACAGAGTATATGGTCTGCAACGGGTCCATGACTTCAATCTGAAGTTTGATAGCAAAGATGCACAGTAATCTATCAGACGTTAGGAGAGCTGATGTGCTCCAGGGGTCCACTGCTCCAGACAGTTATATAATGAATAGATGGAGATGCAAATTAGTGGAAGGAAAAGCTCCATTACTATTCTTTTCCAAGTCACGAGGCTCTGAAGAGCACAGCCCTTAAAGGTATCACACAGGAAGAGGGAAAAGTCCTCAATACAGAGAGGTCATGAACAATTTAGGGACTTGCCAGGTCCCAACCAGCACCCAAGACCTGCGGGCTATCAGTATGCAGCTGGAGCCAGCTCTCAGCAGGCATCCCTCTCAGCTTTGTGAGAGGCTGCCTCGTTCCTCAATTCTCACTTCAGCCTCTGAACAGTCTCAAGGAGCAACCCCATGCAGAGAACTTTAAAGAAGTCCTGTATTTTCATATCTACAATTACCACGGCAAGTTGTTTTTACACTAATTTCTTGGTACATAACCAAAGCCCTAACTCCTGTTTTGCTGGGATTTTTTGAGTATTTACTCATGGGGACTGATTAGCCAGCCCCTCTTTAAGCTTAATAATCTGACCTCCAAGTTAAGCAACAGGAATTTAATTTTACTCTTTTTCTGTTCTTGGTCAAACAGATTTTCCTCCTGGGTTTAAGCATATGCTTCACTTTTGTTGCTTATTATGTCATTCCGACACTTTTGGAAACCCCTGTAGTTTATTGTGATATACCTGCAAAAGGCCAGTGTTAAATACACTACGTGAAGAGGAAAAAAAAAAAAAGATTCTCATAAAAACTGTCACCCACAACAGCATGTTTCTATGGTAATACAGGACTGCTTTGGGTTGTTATGGCAACTAAACCTTTAAAAGCAATAGCATAAAACCAAAGGGAAAAAAAAAGCACAGAAACGGCTTCATCACTGCTCTTCTCGATTTTATAAATAATTCTCAGTCCTCCTTTCCCACACAACATCTAAATTGGATTTTACAGTGATCAAAATGCTTTAGGAAGATAAAGAAAACCACTTGGCTTCACGGCAATGGGCGTGTGGAACATCTTACCACTCTCTTAAAAACTATGACTAGAGGTGCTTGTACATAAACAAACTTCTGGCACCACAGAGCAACACAAATACAAAGATAGTGGCAGTGATAGCAGACTAATTGCTAACTGCAGCTACTGGGGACAGATGGTCTCTGCACTACCAACCCTGCAGAAAGGACAGGCCAAAAATACATTGAATTAAGTGTTATCTCTTTAATGCTACAATGTACTTCATTATTTCCTTGGCAAGTATTTTTTTATAGTCAGATGTCACTGCCAAGAAAATGCAGAAAAATTCTAGATATGTGCACTTGCCTCTACATAGTTTTACAGAAATTTACTGTGATATATGGTGTTTTTAAATAATCTTAGGTTTTAAGATATACCATCTTGACTAACTTGGGATGTGTTGCCACCTCTCCCTTTTCCTGTTCCTTCTTCCTGCTCAGTATTCTCACTCTATTCAGTCCACATTGCTTTCTCTTTTAGCTACCAAGTTATGTCCACTTCCCATTGTTATGTTTGAAAGAATTAAATGATCACGAGAGTAGAGCTGTCAGTGTATAAATTCTCTTCTAAATCTGCTGAGGTGCCTCAAAACCGATACCCCAGAAGAGCATCCCTTTGCTGCCCTGCTTATGCACTTTAGCCTTTATGCACATCAGACCTGGCTGAGGTCACCCAACTCTTGTTGCTTTTGACCCATTACAGGGGGTTAGAGTTGAAAGGAGAATATATTTAAAGATTCTTCTTCTAACTATTAACATTTTTTAAAAAAAATAGTTAAAAAAAGAAGCTGTAAGCTCAAAGCATGAATGTTTATATCTATAAATCAGGGAATATAGGAAGTAGAGTTCTTACTGATAGGAGTCAGCACCATCCTGTTCATTCCAGTGTTTTATAAAGGTAGCTCTTATCAGCTGAGATACACTCTTTCAGGATTTCAGCACACCAGTGTGACAACATTCAGATCACCATTTCTTAGTAGTATGGGAATCAGCATGAACCTCCAAATACTGTCAAAAATTGGTGCCAATATGACTCTGCAGCAGGTTGGCAAAGCCCTAGAAAATGTCACTTAGCACCTGCAATAATGATATCCTGAAGCATACAGAAGGAAACAGTATTAGTATCTATTAAGCAGAACACGTGCAGGAAGACAATGCAATGAATTAATGATATTCAGGAGACCCTGTGCCACTTTCAGAGGTGATGTGCACTTCAGTAAGCCGCTGTAAGCATAAACTGGCAGACATTTAGAGCTGATGACAGAAGAGTGGTGGCATTGAGTCAGCCAAGGACAATTTTAAAAGAGAAAAAGTATGATGGCTCACTTTGCTGTAGAGCTTCAATCCTGCTCCAAGTCACCCATCTCAGCGGGGCAGAAGCAGTAAGCATGTGCTAGGTCCTCAGACGGCTCATGCTCTGTCCCGTTTGTCAACAGCACCACGGAATGCTGTACCACCTTCTTTGCTATCCACCTCCACCTCTGCTCCCATCAAATTCTATTGGTGTGTTAGAACAGCACTTACTTGACAGCTGCCCCAGTCCCTAAGCAGAAAGGAAAAAAAACACTACATCCCCTGATACAGATGTAAGTGGCTTCAGGATTTCACTTAGTTGTGCCAGCAGTTAATGGTTTTCAAGAATCAGTTCTGCTGACACATTCAGTCCCAGCTGCAGAATGAATCCCAGAACCACACACACCAGAAGCAGCTGTCACAGGGTTTGAGTTACACCAAAGCAGGAATACCATCAACTTAGATCTTGAGACCCTTTAAAGTATTTAGGCAGTGCAAAGGAAAATAAACTGGCCTGGCTTTTCACCAAAAAGTGTCTAATGTGCATCTCTTTTACTGACATGAACTTGAGCACAATTTACTTCAACTATGGATTTTGCACTTAAGGTCCAAATTCTTTACAGGACTATGAATTTCATTGTGACCAAATGCTGAAAATAAAATACAAATACAGAAAAGCTGTAGACACATTTTATCTCCAAGTTGTACTGCATGTTTATCAATCACCTTTTGGTATGCATCTAGAAGGACTAGAATAAAACTCTTTTTGTTGTTAGCAGTATCTCAAAGGACAAAAAATATTTTCCTTGAGAAGTCAGAAGGAGTAATGCTTCTCTGTTTAACTGAACTCCTTAGGCCATGCTAAATGCAGCTAGAGATTACTGCAAAGAACATGGAGTGGTGCCAGCTTCCAATTTAGGTAAAATAAAGACACTTGAAAGATGCAGAGTGAAGTGGCCCATTATAGACCAGGCTTTTTTTTTTTTTTTTCATTTAGCTTGCTAGTATTAAAATAAGGAGTTCAAACATTCCTGATTCTCTAGATTAATTGGGAAAAGGAAGCGCGTGGAGGTTGTACTTTTCCCACAAAACTGGACTGATTACTGATTTCATTTACATGTCGAACTTCTAGTTCATGTAGCTGTTCCTAAGTTTTGCTCACTGTATCTTTGTACACAGTCTTAATGCAGTTATGTAATAAATTGGTTTAATTTTATACATGCATTTCCCTCTTCCCCGGCTGTGCAGAGAGCGATACCGTCCACTCACCCTGCTGATGGGATAATCATGCCATTGACCTCTGGGCAGAATGTTCTACCTTACAGCTTGAACCTGAGAGACAGATATTCCCTACACCACTTTACCCTATGCAAATCCATGTGCTGCCAAGGACAATATTACAGGCATAATTTGCAGTATGAAACCAAAAAGGTGAAACCTCGAATGAGAGCTTTGTAATTGGAAATGGGGCCTGAGGTCCTTAAAAATATGGATTGTTAATGCAGAACAAGGTAGGTTCAGAGGATGTGCCTGGTTTGGAGAGGGAGAAAACAGAATATCAAGTTATTACAATGCACGTCACAGAGAACAGTGAAAAGTGTGTGTGCTTGATAGATTGCACGTGATTAGAATGAGGGCCTTAGGCAGGGAAATCTAGCTATTAAATATCATTCTTTCTTTAGTCCTATTAATGTGACTATCAAACCTTAGAGTAAACTTCATTTGTTAGGTGAAGGACCCATGTGTCTCTTCTGCTTGGCTTTTTCCCACATGCAGAAGTTACTTATCATTACACATTAATAACTGGTGGACAGCCTGCCACTCCCCTCCATATTCACTGCCTGCTCATGCACTAGCTCTGCTTTACTGTCACCAAGGGAATGCAGAGTGACTGGCCAGAGGGATAAGTACACAGGCCTAATTTGTGTCTTTACCCAAGAAGAGAGGCAGACATTCATGTTTGGGGTTTTTTAAATAGCACTCTAAACAAAATATAATTAAACGAGTTGTAAATTGACAGGGCAGGGGTACTGCATGCACTGGAAAGGAAGCAGAATGTGAACAGACTATAGGAGAAAGCAATCAACCTAAAAGATTTATTGGTGGACAGCAACTCCTGATTAATGTCTCCTTTTTAGTTTGGATGGGGGAGTTATTTTCCTCCTTGGTTTCTTCCCATCCCTTGCTCTCATATATTTTCCTTTTAGCACAGCCTACTGGCATCTCCTTCCCAGAAATACATTTTCCTCAGCCAATAACGAACACGCAAAGCTCCTTCTCTGAGTCTGTACCCTGTGGGAGCTGGATTTTCTAGCTTCTGAGGAGGCACAGCTTTTGCTAGTCAAGGGAGATGGGGATATGCACTTTGCTCCTTTGATGCTACGCTCGGCCCTGATTTCTCTTAATAAATATTTTCAAGGCAGTTCAAAAAAGCTCTAGGTTCACTCTCCACAGTCAGAATACTGGAGATTAATAGAATTAAAGTATCTTCAAATCCTGAGGAAAGAGTTCAGAGGAGAAACTGGTTTTTTGCTTTAACACTGTGTGAGTCATACAATGTTTAGTTTGGGTGTTTGATACATCATAGCACCTAAGCCAAAAAGACAGCTGTAGAATGAGTGGCAGGTTAACAAAGACTGGAGAACAATAATATAGAAAAAGCACTAGATTGATGTTGAGAAGGTAGAAAAAAAAATCCACAAAATTTAAGTGTTACCAACAAGATTTTATTACAAATTTTGTAACATGTGGTGGGTTTTTATTCTAAGAACTCCAGTTGTTGTACCAAAAGATGACAAAAAATATCAACTTTCACTGATAATTAAAACATCCCTAGCCCCCATGGGAAAAAGTCTGAAAGCATGACCGAAGGGTATCCCTTGGAAATCAGAATGGAAAAATAAAGAACTCAAATATTTTATTTTATTTTAGAATTTACCCCACCATGTGTTATACCCCATTTCTATGCATGGCTGGCCTTTCACCTCTAAATATTTCTGCCTGATGGCAGAAACACACAAAGAACCATTCAGCTAAAATAGAACTACAGATGTTTCAGAAACTGCAGCCATTCTATTTTGGCAGCAATTCATAATCAGAATTTTCTGATTATGTCCCTTGTCATATTAAAATCCATAAACTAGAATGTGCACATGCTGATCCATATAATAAACTCTCTCCCTTGGAGCTCATTTACTGAGGTCAACCTTCTCACATACTGGCTTCTCAATAAAGGAATATCACAGCAAAGCAAACTGCAGT
>VWZN01004070.1:925842-971862 GCA_013396955.1 Regulus satrapa | reverse complement strand
TAAAATCCTTTATCAATGAAGCTTCAAAGATTCTGTAGGAGAAAAGAACACACCACAATATAATAATCAAGAATAGAAAATCTTAAGCAGATAGAGCCTCCACAGGGACCAGTTTTTCTTTTTCAAAGAGAAACTGTATTTCATTTGTGTAATAACCCTAGGATGAGCTATGCACTGTAGTCTAACCATTAAATACTTACACAAATCTTTCAGAAGCTAACAGATGTTTCTTTTATGAGCAAAGACAAGTGCCATTCGGCCTTTTTAGACACTTATAAAAATCACATAATTTTAAGCTATTTTAATAGCTGCTGGACAATTTTATTAATGCACCCTGCTACAATATGATTCTGTTTCCATCACAAAAAGACTGACTCTCACCATGGATTTTTAAACACACTAAGGCACGTTGCTAACGCCTTCCTCTTGATTAGTAAGGAAAGAAAGCTTGCTTTACTGGTCAGAAGAAACAGAAAGATCTCTGCAGGATTTAACACGAACACTGTGTCATTCTGTGGAGATCCTGTCTCAAAATCATCTGGAAGTTTTAATGATTTACTCAGTGTAAACTGACAGACTGAACTAGAGAACCCGCCCAGAATCAATTATGTGTCTCAAATCCTGCCTTGAGCCATAGGTGTCAATGAATTTTAAATTTTAATCTTGACAACAACTGAGTATTTTACATCATCATAAGAACAGCACACCTATAAAACGCACAATCATTGCAGGAGAGTCAAAGGCTATGACAGATACAGTTTATTAAAACAGGGCTTCACTGGTAGAGCCAAACTCAGGGAAATTTATACAGCACCTGCTGACTCTGGCTGCCTCTCACCAGTGCCATCAGAATCTCACTTTCTGGCATGCTAAATTCACATACAAATGAAAAGTTCTGCATGCACTTAGCAGTACAACCTTATGGATAATAGCTCTTAAAGGAATATAATTACTAAAATCCCTACAGAAGATGCTGAAATTTGTGAAGGTTATGATTTTTCTCGAGGTTTTTTTTTTGTTTGTTTGCTCTTTTTCCTTGCAAAAGTAGTATTAACCCAGACTGTTACCTCAGGCTTTCTGCAGAGCAATATGCCAAAGCACCCACATGCTGAGTGTTTGCAAATTTTAAGTTTGGGATTGACTATGTGCCAGTCCCTCTTCGGCTCTGGGCACTTGAGCCTGCACCAAAATTGCTCCTGACCTTTTCTGGTATTTATGATGCCAGTATGGATTTTTATCATTATTTGAGCTCCTGACACAAAGCAAACAGCTTCTATAGCATATTTTTATTCATGCAAAGTATGAACATGTGAATCACAGTATTCCTGTCAAGTTTGCCATTTCTCCTTCTTGTATGCTTGGTTAATGGAGGTCAGCTTCCCAGAGAAGACTTACTTGCACAGATGAACACCAACTGTAGCTAATATTCTCTGGGTGACTTAATATACAAGTAGAGTTATTTGAAATGCACTAATTAGGTATTATCCAGTCTCTGTTGTTTAAAAGTACTTAAAATATTAATTGCATCAGCAAGCTGGATTGTGAGACTAACATGCAGTAGTAGTAAGACATCACTGCTCAGTACAGCCTCTGAGTTTTGACATGTACTTAGAAATATCATAGTGCTCCTTGAGGTAGTGTTCACTTTAACACAGAGCACTTCAACACTGATCTCTACAGGGATTATTCAGGTCTCATTTGTGAGTCTCAGCTGTGAGTCATACAAAGCAATGGCCTAAAGGAACAAGGCAGACAAGACAAGAATTGTCACCTGACAATATAAAGCATAAAGAAAGTCTCTTGCTATTTACATGTGGAGCACCCAGCACACAGAGGCTGTGATCCCGTCTGAAACTGTAACTTGTAAAATACATAATTATGACTGTTGTAGTCAGGTCCCAAATAAATTCAATCTTGAGAATCCATATTTAACACCCAGTACAATTAAAAATCAGAACCTTGGAAAAAAAGAACCCACATTACAGTACCAAGAGTTTGGTGAGCAAGTATAATAAAACAATTAGCAAATGTGGTCTTCAAAAGAACTTAAAGATTGATAGCACAGAACATAGCTTCAGATTCAATTTTTTTTTATCAGAAGAAGCTGCACAGTTTCTGCAATAAAAACATACTGCTTACTAATTCTTGTTGTCTGAAACACTCTGTAGCACTTCATCCAAAGAACACACTATGATCTACAGTCCCACACTTCTGCCCTTAGGCTAGGTACTTTCTCAAGTTCAGAACTGTCAAAATCTAGTGAAAGATGAATAGGAAACATAATCAGTGTCAACTAAGTCACAGAAAACATGCATGACAGGTTATCTGCACCAGACTGGCTGCAGACTCAAACCTTTGAAGTCAATATTTTAGAGGTATATCTCAGTCCTAGAGGAAAACATTCTACCTATCTATAGAGCAAGAGAGAATGAGGCTAAAGCAGAAATGCCCAAATCCCAGCTGAAAAGCTGGATATGAGTTTTGAAATTCAAGTTATGGGTTCCCAAAGATATATTTATGCGTAGAGATTGAAGCTTGTATATAAAATGATTAATAATTATAGAACCCCCACTGACTCCTAAGAGAAACTGTTTAATGTTCCATTGCTTGAGACACTGTTTCAGGCTACCAAAGAGAGGTGTGAATTCTTCCCAAAGCCTAAGGTTGCCACTTCAAAGAAGAGATTTTTAAATTTCTGCACTCTGCTACAGAACAGTTGGATCACTTATTGTAAGGGCGTATGCAAAGAGCTTATCAAGAAAGGGCAGAAGAGCAATAATTTACAAAGAAATCCTACCGCCTTTTTTCCATCTACAGAGCGAATTGAGCAGTAACTTTACCACCTAAAATATTCAGTTACTATGTAAAGGTCTGATCTTTCCAGCAACTCTTAAGATGACTGGAATAAGAACCTATGCAGAACAAGGATTCAGGGTACAGCAGTTGCTATTTAGAACATATTGTAGGTCCTTCCAGACAGCAAATCAGACCTGGTTAAACTACCTGACAGTCGCTGAGTTTCTTCCAAGCATGGTGTCCAAGAAAAAAGGAATCTGGTCTCCCTTTAATCACTGTTTTTGTTGTAAAGAAAAGTCTTCTGAGGACAGAAAGAATCACAGACACTCAGACCTTCTCTCTGTGTGTGGCTGCAATTTGGAAAAGGCTGTGCTGGACTGCCTCATCAGTCATGTTGCAGCAACCTGGAGACAGAAGTCCTTGCCTTTCCTGCACTGATGTGAAAAATGCTTTCATTTGCTCAAAAATCATCCTGGTGTAGGCAGGTTTACAATGGTGGCTTCTAGCCACTAACTGGTTGTTAGACATTTCTAGAAGGAGACCCAGAGGATCTAAAGCTACCCTCTTTACTGGGCTTGGGTGTAATGGCAGGTTCCTTTGGAGAACAGTATTTCCCTTTACAGGAGTTTTATTATTCTTCTGTTTATGTAATATTTCAACAGACATTCTAGATTGCCCCTAAGAAATACCCATTAATTTATCTGGGACTTCTGAGAGAGAAACAAGGAAGAGATTAAAACATAAATTTAGTAAAATATCCTTTGGAGGAATATTTGGGGCTCATGACATGAGACAATCTTTCAATCTTTTGTAATGCAGGCAGGAGAAATAAAAAGACACTTAGGAAAAACTGAGAATCACTACAGAATTTAGGCCAAACTTTTGCAAAGCAGTAAAGGAGTATCAGTATCTCTCCAAATTACGTGTTCTTCCTTCAACTTCCATTGAGTGACAGAACAATACAACCATTTAGGTTGAAAAAGACCTTTGTGTCCTATCATCAAAGTAACATTACCAAGTCCACCACTAAACCCTGTCCGTAAGTGCCACATCTACAAAGTTTTTAAGTGCAGCCAGGGATGGCAACTCCACTTCCCACTTCCTGGACAGTCTGTTCCGATGCCTGTCAACCCTTTCTACTAAGAAAATTTCTCTGCCCTTCTCCAGACACCCTCCAGCACTTCAATATCCTCTTGCAGTGAGGGTCCCAGAAATCAACATGGGACTTGAGATGTGGCCTGACCCATGCTGAGTACAGTGGGACAATCACTGCCCGGGTCCTGCTGGCCATGCTGTTGCCCATCCATTGGTCTTCTTGGCCACCTGGGCCTTGCTGGCTCATGTTCAGCTGCTGTTCACCAGCACCCACAGATCCCTTCCCACTGGGCAGCTTTCCAACCATTCTGCCCCAAACCTGTAGCACTGCATATGGTTGTTGTGACCCAAGTGCAGGACCTGGCACTTTGCCTTGTTGAAACTCTCAGAACTGGCCTTGGCCCATTGATTCAACCTGTCCAGATCCTTCCTCTCCAGAGCTTTCCTGTCCTTCAACAGATCAACACTCCCACTCAGCTCGGTGCTGACTGAGCATGCACCTGATCCCTTTGTCTGGGTCATTGATGAAGATATTAAATCAAACTGGCCCAAACACTGAGCCCTGGGAGACACCACTAATGACTGGCAAAGGCATTTAGCTCCATTCACCACCACTCTCTGGGACTGGCCATCCAGAGAGTTCTTTATCCAGAAAACATGTCTAAGTCATGCGAAGCCAGTTTCTGTGAGAATGCTGCGGGAAACCATGTCAAAGGCCTTACTAAAGTTTAGGTAGACAAGTTCCACAGCCTTTCCCTCATCCACTAAGGAGAGTCACCTTTCTCACAGAAGGAGATCAGGGTCAAGCAGGACCTGCTTCTCATAACCCATGCTGACAGGGGCCGATCCCCTGGTGTCCTGCACATGCTGCACAATAGCACACTCAAGGTGCCCTGTTCCATGAGCTTCCCTGGCCCCAAGGGGAGGCTGACAGCCCTGTAATTCCCCAGATGCTCCTTCCAGCCCTTCCTGTTAGCGGGCATCACATTTATTAATCTCCAGTCCACTAGGACCTCCCCTGGTCAGCCAGATCTGCTGACAGATTCAGCCAAGCACTGCTTCTGGCTGGCTCCCTCACCAGCTGGAATTAGCGATCCAAAGTGCTCTCCCACCCCAGCTCAACACCTGGGGCTATGGCACTGTCTCATCTATTCTTTGCTTGTGCATGACTGCCTGGGAGATGAGCAGATGTAGACACTGACCAATCTATTGTCAGAATTAAAAAGCTGTGGAGAAGCAGGTGGTCAGCTGGAATTTAAAAGACACATGGGACAACTTACAAAAAAACGCATTTGGGAGTTGTGCTATGTACGTTACGAGGGCAGCAGCACAGGAATTCTGTCTCCATGTGTAAGAGCTTTTCATAGGTCTAATCAGATGAACATTCTTGCCTAGCTCTATGGAGACTGATTTACACACATGTTTTACTTCCATTAATTATTCTTCTCCATATTTCCATATTTTTTGCTTGTACTTTCTTTCAATCTTACATCTGCCTCTGCTCCATGCTCCTCTTTTTACAAGCAGTCTTTATGCTTGGTTTTATTCCCACAGTAAAAAAGCAAGGGATCTTCACTGAAATTATTACAGAAAATACAAGTAAGGAGACAATCCCTCTCATTGTCTCAATTCAGATTTTGCTTTTTGACCACACAGTCTTCTATGCCCAAGTTCTGTTTATCCCCATTTCTTTTCCTGCTATGAAATGCTATTACACCATATTCAGTCAAATATCACTTTGAATAGGGACAGCTGCCCACAGTGAAACAGTACAATAGCAGAGCATTACTTCCTATGCATATATTTATGTTACTTATGGTTGTCAAGGCATATCTTTACATGAAACTCAAGGTTCAGTGGAGGGAAAGGCTTAGTGAAGAGGTCTGAACAATACCCGAAGAGGAGGAAAAATTTTATATTGCTTGATGAAGAAAGCTTGTGAATAACTAAATTAAGCTAAAAGGTGATTGCTTCTTGCTTGCTGAAAATACATCAGTGTATCCACAGAAGGGAATAGAAACAAATACATGAAGTAAACACTAGAACCCAGTCCTTGACATAGAGCTGAAGGTAAGTCCTGCCCTGGAGCTGGGTACTGGGAAAAGCTGGCTTTGTGGATTTCAGCAGGGGATAAGTACAGTAAATGTGTTCTTTCCTGCCTCCCTCCTAATGCAGTGGTGTATTTTGGCTTCTCTAAATAAATACTCCCATTTGCCTAGGCTGACTTTGCTTGAGATGATTTTGAGAGATGAAGCATATCAAGGCTACACTTTTGCAGAGTCGTAAACTTTTAAACCAGGATGCTGGAACATCTCTGCACTTACCAGCACTGCAATACACATGCTGAGGGCAAGAGGAGAACAGAGTATGTCTCTGACTCTGAACAGCTGGCAACACTGGAACCTGGGAGAATGAAATGACTTTGTGCTGGCAGTGTGCTCGCCAGAAAGTGCTCTGCTTTGCGACGGGGCAGTGGGGAACTTTTCTGTAATCATATCCTTACAGAGTTACTCTGAAAGGCTCCTTTCTGAGATCTACCATGAAGTACATTTTAAAGGAGCTGTGGGAAATGGGAATAATAACAATCCAGACCCCTTTATCAACTCATTAAGAGTGCCAAACAGCAACTTATTTCTCTTCACATGTGTAACTGCTCCTTTCATATTCATCCCTGGTTGAAGAATGAACCCAACTTCATTCATTCTCAGTGGTTACATGGAACAGTTATACTGAAAGTAATAATTAAGCTTTATTAATTAAAAAAACCCCAAACCCAAGTTCTTCTAAAAGGTATTGAACGGTACATAACTACAGTATGCTCATAATTCTTTATCATCTACTGCATCATCAGGCTCTCACCTGCCCCAATAAGTAGATCAATAAAACAAACTACACAGATAATCGGTGTTGTCAATTATTCTATACAGAACATCATTGAGAAAAGAGCTCACAAAGAGAACAATTATATTCAAACACCAAAAACTAGAGAGTGAAAACATTTAACAAACCTCAGCTAGCCTTTTACCCCCACTGTATTGCTTGCCTCATCATTCTCCCTCCCCCCTCAAATAAGGACAGTAAAAAAATAATTAAAATACCTTTGAACTTGTGAAAGACGGCCCATAGCTCAGCAATGTCAGTGGCAAATGTAATGTCTGTGTCGAGGACAATGACTCGCTCAAGATTGGAAGGTAGAGTCTTAGTCAGAACCAACTTCATCAGCCCGTAAATCCCAGAGTAGTGTTTGTTGGGGATCCAAGACACTTCAGACTTGACAGGAAAGGGGAAGGTAGAAAGAGGAAGAAAAAATAATCTTCATTAGAATGAGAAAAGTTTCCTGATAGTAGTCTCTTGTCATAGTGGAAGACCTCTGAGGTGGAAAGTAATCTAAAAAGCTTGTTTTTAAATTTACTTCAGAAGCTCTGAAATACATTAGAAATTTCTGAAAGCTTGGGGGAAAAAAAAGTTCTTTGAGGCAATCTCTTCACACAATATAACTAAAATTAGTTGATCCTTTCTGGTCTGGTAGAATTCATTCTGAGACATCCACGTGTCCTAATAAAACTTGGAATATACTTTTGGAATATACTTTTAGTCTAAAACTTCAGGTGTATTGTATATTACTTTCATTTTCAACCAAAAAGAAGTTGCCATTCTCAAAATTTTCTCTGATACAGAGGTAACAAGCACAATATTTTTCTTATATTTCTTATATATTTGGAGGTCAGAATTTCAAAGGCAGTGATATGAAATAATGGACCAGAAAACTGCAAAAAAAAAAGTTTTTTGCAAATTCCAATTTTCCTTAAGCCTTACCATCTTTAATATAAAACTACTGAAATCCCACAGACATGCTCAGAAGTAGAGAAAGTGACAGAAAATTGTCAGCCACATTTTTTGGTTTTATGTATTGAATGTGACAAACTCAAACATCTTAATTTCTTCAGTAAGAGCTAAATTTTTTATTTTTACAGCTTCTAACATAAAAGTTGGGAGACTAAATTCCGTAATGCATTGTACTACTGGCACCAGGATATTCCATGAGCTGTGTTCAGTATTCTTTCTGTGAGACTCAAGTTCTCAAATATCAAAAGCTTCTGCTTAAAGTGGGATATTAGAAGTTTTTGAGAAGTTCCTATTTCCCTGCCTGAAACTCCTCTTGTTTGTTTTAAGGGGCATGCACTACAATTCCCAGATTTTAAGTTCCCCTTGAACTGTGCTCTCAGTAACTTCAATTAGTATTTTATTTACAAAAACTTGAGTGAGACAGATTTCAGGACTTGTCCTGGCATGTTACACTTTGGAGAAAGTAGGCAGAAACTCAGTGTATTCATAAAACTGGGGAGATTTAATCTGCTGTTTGACTCTTGTCTATTCACTTTCATTGTAAATTTTATTATACGAAACAACATTTGTACAAAAAAAAACCCCAAAAATTCCCCAAAATCGATAGAGAAAACCTTCTGTAAAGAATGAGTTCCTACATTTGGAAGTTGGAAGCTTCCAAATGGTTGAAAAAAGCTAGTAATAGGTGTTTGTAGCACATTTCTTTTTGAATATAAAGTAACAGGGTCTCTGACAATGTAAGCTGACCTCCTCTATTCCCTTTAAAATGGCACACATCTTTTCTCTGTGTTCTCAGGTTTCCTGTACCAGAGCTGAGCAGTTTCCCACTATAAAGCTCATTAACAAGACAGAGGGAAGCAGAGCAAACTTTTAAGGAGAAAGACAAGAATATCAGGGGAAAGGGAGGAAAAGTAGATTCTCATAAAATAAAAAAACATAAAGTGCAAACTGAAGTGTGAAGTTTTGGTGGGTTTACTGAAAACTGAATGCTCCCCAGAAGTATCTTCTGTGTGTGTCAGAGATAATTTCAAATTCACATCCTCACAACTCTACCTATTTGTGGTCCCTGCTTTTCCACATGGTGGCTTTAAGACCGGACCACCACATCACAATGTATCTACTTTATACAAAGTATCTACTTTGCTTCTGCAAACCATATTGTTCTGAATCTGCCCCTTGATGTCCATGTGCTAGACCAGCTCTACCTGACATGTTAAAAGTGTTAGATATTTTACAGACCTGAGCTTGCTTTTACCCATTGCTATGATATTACTTTTGGACGGCATGTCCTTCATTTTATTAGCTGAAATATTTATCCAGGAGAACACCCAGTATGCTTATGTAAATAAGTTTAATAAGGTAGGGGGGTTAATATGTTGCATGAATAGCGTGACACAAGATGAGAAGGTAGAGGGTGGCTGGAAAAGTAAATCACCTTCAAAGTGCAGTTATTTTCTTTGCTCTTATGATTCCCAATTTCTAACACCACTGCCATGTATCACAGCAGGGAAGAAACCCTTGTCTGGCAGTTCCTTCTGATCTGGCATACAGAAGCCAAAAGCCTGCCAACCTGATGTCTAAAGGCACCACTTTTAAAAACGAAAGGGGGCAGCCCCTGCTCCAAATGGTCCATCAGAGCTGGCTAGCATGTGTTGGATTTGAGGATATGTTGAAGCCTGGACTCTTAATCAGTTCAATTTATCCATAGTATCCTCTCCCATGATGCAGAGTTGACTAAGACACAAACAGAGATCCTAATTAATCCCCAGCATAATTTCTTCATGGCTTTGCTATTCATGAATAATGTAACAGTTCCAAATTCATGGTAAGGAAAACTCCTTACACTACAAAAAAGCACTGTGAAGGCTCACTCTGGGTAATACATAGTCTTATTAGAAGAAATACACAGGCACTGCACTGGAGTAAGTGCTTAGTCCTTGTCTTACTTTTGGCCAGGACCTGGAAGTTGTTCTATATCACCTCAAATCACTGCTGGGGGGGAAAAAGGGAGCCTCCATCTTCTGAAAAGAAGGGTGTGGCCTCTGGTCAAAAAAAAAAAAATTCTAAATATTGTCCAAATACTTTTTGTTAAGTTTTAATATAATTTCATTTCTCTAGGGCAGTTAAAATGGCCCATATAAGCATGTTTGTGAATCATCTGCTATCAAGCTAGATCAGAGTTGCCTTCAGAGAACTAATATTCCTAGAAGATACACCAGCAACATTAAAAAATAGTTAGTAAAAGAGAGTGAAACAAAACAGTATGACATACTTTGCCATTTGTATAATTCCCAGTTTAGCAGAAATAGCACACCTTGGATCTCTAGCTCTCAAAAGCTGTGTTTTTGTTCATGACAGAAGAGTAAAGAAAAGCATTTAGCTGGTGCTAACATTGATTCTTTTAAGTTAAGTGAAATAGCATCTACTCACTAAAGGTCTTTCATCAGAACCACCTTTATGCTTTTCGTAATTGAAGACTAAAAACAAACTGAATTATTTGAATATAAAATCACAAGCCCATGAGTCTGCATGCAGCACATAACTGATCACCTGGTAAATGCCAGAGAGATGGGAGTAACAGTCTCTTGTCTTCCCTAAGTGCACTGAACCTCTGGGAAAAGCTGACTACATCACAGTTGCTGTACACAGCCTGACTCAGTTTTCTCACAGTTGCTACCACTGTATAAATGTTCATTACAGTTAGCAAAAGTTGTTTTTAAGAGAGAAGTCTGATATAGACATGAAGCTTAAAAGCAAGCTTCCTGTTGCCTTGACTGAGAGAGGGGGAACTGGTGGCTTGTTTTCTGTTTGTGAACTAATTGTATAGTGACTACATTCCCAAGTATTTGGATATTTTAATTTTTTAAAACACCTGAGTCTGGTGGCCTGCACATTATGATCACACCTCTAGCACCAAGTCACCAGAAATCTATAAGCCAGACTTTGACACTTATACTGTACTTCTTTAGGGAACTATGTGATTTTTTAAAGATGCTGTTTCCCCCCCCAAACAGATGATTGGGAAACTTGCCCAGGCTTCCCAGGTGAATGCTGACTGCTCCACAGCTGTGAGTGAAGCATCTGTACAAGGGCAGATCACCTGAGCCTCTTTGAAAGGGATGGAGGCTTGGACTTGTCGACTCAACATACAAAGTCTGGAAAACAGCACCAGCATGAACAGAATGATAGTGACCAACAAAGAAGGACAAAAAAACTTTGGAGTGCCTGTGCGGTGCCAGATCAATAATCCACTGAGCTCGGTAGCTGGGATCATATAGTAAATGGTGGCAGGTGTCTACTGAAGAATATAAACCCAGGGGAATTCTACACAAATACTGCCCCTATAAAGATTCCCATTCTGCAGTGAGCTGCACCAAAGTTTGGAGCTATTGGTGGTATTTTTGTTGATTATTAACTTTTGGTGGATTTTTCATCTGTGAATTAGGTCGAATTAGAATACAATTTCATACTTGGTAGAAGTCCAATTCATTACATTCCATTATTATTACATTTCTATTTAAATTTCATGCTCTTAAAGGTTATCAGATACTTTGTTTGCAAATATGATTTTGCTGCACTCACCCTTCTCTTGTGCACATTACTAAAACCATGATAAGGAGAGCAATGAGAAGAAGCACAAGAAAAGAGATGATGTATTTGCTGTCTTACCTTAGTGCTTGTTTACATATGCACAGAGGGAAGCATCAAAACAGTAGCAAGCACAAAAGAAGAGCAAAGCTAAAATAAGGTATATGGCACTGTAGGACTGTACATGTTTCTCTTATTGTTTACCACCTCCTCTGAAGCCCTAGAGGTTGACAGAAAGCCTAACAGCCTGATTTCCTATGCTTCTTGGATTGGAAGGTGATATGTAATAGTACCATTAAAAAAGCTCTCAAAAGTTTTAGCTAGCAACTGCATAAATTTAAGACTGCATTTCCCCCATTTATGACTTCTGATTACCTCCCTACCATAGAAAATTCTATCCTGACTTCTGATTAATGTCTTGTACTCCACATAGCATCACAAACCCACAGAATGAGCTTGGAAGGGACCTCTGAGAGTCATTTGGTTCAACCTTCCCTCTGGCTAGCACGACCACCCAGAGCCAGTGGCACAGGACCATGTCCCAATGGCTTTTGACTACGTCCAAGGATGAGGACTCCACAATCTCACTGGGCACCCTGTGCCAGTACATGACCACCTTCACAGTAAAAGAATGTTTCCTGATGTTCAGAGAGCTCCTCTTGTATTTCAGTTTGTGCCCACTGCCCCTTGTTCTGTCACTGGGCACGTCTGAAAAGAGCTTGGCTCTGTCTTTTTCACACACTCCCTGCAAGTTTTTACCTACAATGATAAGATCTGCCTCCAAGCCTTCTCTTTTCTGGCTGAACAGTCCCAGCTCTCTCACCTTTCCTTGCACATGAGGTGGTTCAATCCTTTCATCACCTTAGTGGCCCTTGTCTGGATTTGCCTTTATTTTCATGTCACTCTTGTACTGAGGTGCCCAGAACTCAGGCTGGACCCAGCCCTCCAGGAGTGGCCTCACCAGTGTTGAGTCAAGGGGGAAGGGTCACATCCCTTGATCTGCTGCCTATGTTTTCTCTAACGTACTCCTTGTTGCAAGGGCAAATTCCTGGCTCATGTTCAACCTGGTGTCCACCAGGATCCCTAGATCCTGCCCCAAGCTGCTTTCCAGTGGGGAAACCCTCAGCATGTCCAGGTACCTGGGTTAGTTCCCATATGCAAAATTTTGCACTTCTTGTTGAACTTCATGAGGTTTCTGTCAGAACCTCTTCTCTGCTGAACAGTATTTTTTTCTGTTTACCTAATGAAATTCCTCACTGTCCCACAGAATATATATCACCAGAGAACCTTCTGAACTACAAAAAGTGCTCCTTGTGCAGTGTGGTAAGATGGAATTTTGGCTGATAAAGTGTTTTCCCTGGCAGCATATCCTTAAACACTTTACCCTGGAAAAATGCAACCTTCAATACCATATTGATTTTGTCACTACATTCACTGCATCTTCCTGGGTATGCTTGGGGAAAAAAATATCAATCAAAATAATCCAGAGCTATGACAAAGTATCTCCTTCCCTACTCCAAATCAAAGCCANTTTAAAGATGCTGTTTCCCCCCCCAAACAGATGATTGGGAAACTTGCCCAGGCTTCCCAGGTGAATGCTGACTGCTCCACAGCTGTGAGTGAAGCATCTGTACAAGGGCAGATCACCTGAGCCTCTTTGAAAGGGATGGAGGCTTGGACTTGTCGACTCAACATACAAAGTCTGGAAAACAGCACCAGCATGAACAGAATGATAGTGACCAACACAGAAGGACAAAAAAACTTTGGAGTGCCTGTGCGGTGCCAGATCAATAATCCACTGAGCTCGGTAGCTGGGATCATATAGTAAATGGTGGCAGGTGTCTACTGAAGAATATAAACCCAGGGGAATTCTACACAAATACTGCCCCTATAAAGATTCCCATTCTGCAGTGAGCTGCACCAAAGTTTGGAGCTATTGGTGGTATTTTTGTTGATTATTAACTTTTGGTGGATTTTTCATCTGTGAATTAGGTCGAATTAGAATACAATTTCATACTTGGTAGAAGTCCAATTCATTACATTCCATTATTATTACATTTCTATTTAAATTTCATGCTCTTAAAGGTTATCAGATACTTTGTTTGCAAATATGATTTTGCTGCACTCACCCTTCTCTTGTGCACATTACTAAAACCATGATAAGGAGAGCAATGAGAAGAAGCACAAGAAAAGAGATGATGTATTTGCTGTCTTACCTTAGTGCTTGTTTACATATGCACAGAGGGAAGCATCAAAACAGTAGCAAGCACAAAAGAAGAGCAAAGCTAAAATAAGGTATATGGCACTGTAGGACTGTACATGTTTCTCTCATTGTTTACCACCTCCTCTGAAGCCCTAGAGGTTGACAGAAAGCCTAACAGCCTGATTTCCTATGCTTCTTGGATTGGAAGGTGATATGTAATAGTACCATTAAAAAAGCTCTCAAAAGTTTTAGCTAGCAACTGCATAAATTTAAGACTGCATTTCCCCCATTTATGACTTCTGATTACCTCCCTACCATAGAAAATTCTATCCTGACTTCTGATGAATGTCTTGTACTCCACACAGCATCACAAAACCACAGAATGAGCTTGGAAGGGACCTCTGAGAGTCATTTGGTTCAACCTTCCCTCTGGCTAGCACGACCACCCAGAGCCAGTGGCACAGGACCATGTCCCAATGGCTTTTGACTACGTCCAAGGATGAGGACTCCACAATCTCACTGGGCACCCTGTGCCAGTACATGACCACCTTCACAGTAAAAGAATGTTTCCTGATGTTCAGAGAGCTCCTCCTGTATTTCAGTTTGTGCCCACTGCCCCTTGTTCTGTCACTGGGCACGTCTGAAAAGAGCTTGGCTCTGTCTTTTTCACACACTCCCTGCAAGTTTTTACCTACAATGATAAGATCTGCCTCCAAGCCTTCTCTTTTCTGGCTGAACAGTCCCAGCTCTCTCACCTTTCCTTGCACATGAGGTGGTTCAATCCTTTCATCACCTTAGTGGCCCTTGTCTGGATTTGCCTTTATTTTCATGTCACTCTTGTACTGAGGTGCCCAGAACTCAGGCTGGACCCAGCCCTCCAGGAGTGGCCTCACCAGTGTTGAGTCAAGGGGGAAGGGTCACATCCCTTGATCTGCTGCCTATGTTTTCTCTAACGTACTCCTTGTTGCAAGGGCAAATTCCTGGCTCATGTTCAACCTGGTGTCCACCAGGATCCCTAGATCCTGCCCCAAGCTGCTTTCCAGTGGGGAAACCCTCAGCATGTCCAGGTACCTGGGTTAGTTCCCATATGCAAAATTTTGCACTTCTTGTTGAACTTCATGAGGTTTCTGTCAGAACCTCTTCTCTGCTGAACAGTATTTTTTTCTGTTTACCTAATGAAATTCCTCACTGTCCCACAGAATATATATCACCAGAGAACCTTCTGAACTACAAAAAGTGCTCCTTGTGCAGTGTGGTAAGATGGAATTTTGGCTGATAAAGTGTTTTCCCTGGCAGCATATCCTTAAACACTTTACCCTGGAAAAATGCAACCTTCAATACCATATTGATTTTGTCACTACATTCACTGCATCTTCCTGGGTATGCTTGGGGAAAAAAATATCAATCAAAATAATCCAGAGCTATGACAAAGTATCCCCTTCCCTACTCCAAATCAAAGCCACTCTTTGCTGCTTTGCTGACTCCACAAAGGCACCACGAAGGTCAGTGCCTTGCAGGAGGTCAGGCTGGCTGGGGTGATGCACCAGGCTGAGAATCAGCAGCCCCAGAGGCACAAGGTGCCACTTGCATGCCTCCTCCCCCACCTCAGAGGTGGGCTCATAACTGGCATCAAACAAAGCCCAATTCCATCACCATCCAGACCCAATGGCTTCAGATTCCCTGTGCTGAGGAAACAGCCAGCAGGAAACAGAAGAACCAAGAAAACAGAAAAGGTGGAGGGAACATAGAAAAGGCTGTCTGTAGATTTTGCCTCCCCAGAGCCTTCATGCCAGGTTTTGCCATTAAAAATACCTAGCATGTAGAGTCGACTGAATAAAATAAAGAGAAATGTGAACCCAGTTTTGTAATAAATGACTCAGTGGAAAAATGGATATCCAGAAGTATGCAGCATTTACCTGCTCTTAACCAACCTCAATGCAGGCACTATCTTCCTTGAAAACTGCATCAGTCAGATGATAAATTAACTTCGAAATCTTAAAAGAAGGCAAACAGAGCAAAACTCCCAGGCCACAGCAAAATCACCAAGTGCTTTACATCTGCACAAATGGTACCAGAATTGTATCTGACACTGATCTGAAAACCAGCGCAATCCACATGGTGAAAGAACTTCCAGCAGGAGGGATCTCTGTGAAGGAAATCCAGCCAAAATCTTTTTTTGCTGCTGGCTTCAGGCCCTTACAAATGTCCCAGGCATAGGAAACAACCCTGAAGTTCTAATGTGTGAATCAGATAACAATACAAATTGCTATTTCCTCAGATTGGATAAATAACTTTCTAGACACAGTTAACAACTTGTTTTCACAGTTTTTTCATTACTTGCTTAGTGCTTTGCTGCTACTATAAACACTGCAAGTAGCAAGACATTGGGTTTTTTAAATCATGTGGCCTAATTTAAGACAGAGTTAACAGAACTGGGGCTTTCATGTCACTTCTAAACTGGAGGAAAATACTGCCACCACTTTAATGATGATCATATTTTGTGATTTGCAACATAAAGCATAAAAAAAGGGGGGTAAACAAACAACACTGATTTGCTGGCACAGGACAGGAAGTTTTCTTGATGCACAGTTTTTCTCATCACTGTTTTTCACACAGGGAGAACTTCATCCTGCTGTGAATATATGCCATACCTCTTCCCACATTACTGAAACTTGAGTCACAATTCAAGCACAAGCAATGCTAGGATTAATTCCATTTTTCATTTACTATACCTCACAATATCTAAGCTCTTCGCAGGGACGTGTGACTGATACCCTTTTTCACTCTCTTGCTTCCAAGAGAGCAGCATCAACACCTTGTTGCATAGACTAGGCTAATGGAATCACTGAGGAAGGAGACAAATAGCTTAGCATTTAAGTATACATAAACATTCATGCCTGCCTTTTGCAATTTCTTTTTTAAGACAACAACAACAACAACCACAACAACAACAATAATAGTAATAATGATAATAATAATAATAATAATAATAATAATAATAATAGTAGTAGTAGTAGAAATTCCAACTCATCAAAAATCCTGAGGGGAAGACAGTACTGTCACCACCAATAGTATTCTCAGAAGGAATGCCAAAAGGAATCTCCTAGTATCTCACCTTCAGGAAATCACTGCCTTTGCTCCATCCTTGTCAGGCATGCAGCAAACATTAACAGAAGAGCCTTATTTAAACAAAACCAGACTCTTCCATTAATGTTTGCTGGATAAATTGCAACTTCCACATTGAATTTAGTTTTTTCCTGGGTGGCTCAGAGGTTTTTATTATACTGACATTTCTCCCCCCAGAACAAGTCCTTACTATTTATATGAATGGTTGTCAAGGAAACCAAAAATGCAGCAAAGCTGGGTAACTTTTCTAGATTCAGAATTTCTGCTTTCTAAGTATTTTAAGAAATAATAACTTGCTCTAAGATACAATTGTAAGGAGAAAGGAATTTATACATCTTTGCTAAAATAATTTTTCTATTTTTGCTGGCCTTAGCGGCTGCTCTTGCTCATCACAGAAGCACTGCTGACTTTAACAGGATTCTGTCTCATCTTTCACTTTAAGAAACAGATTATATCTTCCACACATGCGTGCAACAAGTCTGGATACACATAACAGTGAGCAAAAAGGTTGAGATAAAAATGGATGATTATTTGAACCTCTGGGTCCTGGATAATGTAGAGTAAATGCACAAACTGTGGAGCAAGCCACAGCTGGAAAGGAAGATTAGATATTAAAAAGGCAGAACAAACAAAACCTCCATACTCTGCATCAGCATACAGCAAAGAAAAATAACTGCAAATTAATTCTCATCTCTGTAGCAAAGTCCATAACACAGTCTGACTGATGTTGAGGACTTTTTCTTTTTTTTTTTTTTTACATTTTCTTTCCAAATCTCTCACCAATACACACATGCACACAAAGGGCAGACAAGTGGGAAAACCTGATTAAAGGATGCTTCTTCAAAACAACTTCCTTAATAACAAAATTAACTGAGGGTGCCAAGAGTTTATCCATACTTTATATGGATGCAACTGCATACATAAAGTAAAACTGATGTGGGCTTTTTGTTGAGTTGGTTTTTTTATGTTTTTGTTTTTTGTCTCTGCCATTTAGGTAACAAGACACTCAGCCATACAGCTTCTTCAGAAAATGAAGGACCAAAAGGTAATTCACCTACTGGGATTTTAAGGGCTATCTTCCTCCCCTTAGGTATTTAGCTGGCTTTCCTCCTACCTTATTTAGCCTCATAAAACTCAAATGGCCAGTTTCTATTTGAGCTCTTTTCTTTACTCTCTTTTGAGACTTCCTAAATGTTTTCACTGTTTCTTGCTATCTCCAAAATGCTGAGTGCCCTCTTTGTTCTCCTCTCTTCATTTGTGCAAGATGAGACTGCAGAATGGAAAAGTCTGGCCGGTCTCAGTTAGCACTGTTCCTTGTTCCTTTGAGGCCTCTGGCCTCAACTCCAGATGTTTTCAGTGCAGCAGTCAAAGGTGGAGGACCTAAAAGAGTCTGGGCATCCAGAGAGAGGTCAGTGAGAGCCAACCAAACCCCAACCTCCCAGTCCCACCTCTCCAGAAGAGGTAAAAGTACAAAGCTTCCCTACAAGATAAGATAAAGCCTCTTTTTTTTTCTTTCTTCCTGTCACTGAATGAGTGAAAGGAGACAAACAAGCTGAAGCAGATAAAATGGCAGGAAGCCAGAGCTTTCTGCTAAAAGCTGACTGACAGGTAGATCTGGCCAGAATTTGCCCAGTGGTGAAAACTCATGGCTGCCCTTCTCGCTTCATCTGTATGGAAAGATAAGAAAGATCAATTGCCTGCTTTAATTGCTTGTGAACTCAATCAACAAGCTCTTTGTGCTAATTCATCAGGGAAGATACAAATCCATGAAAATATTATCACTGTCAGCTTTTTCACTTTAGCTACTGTGCAAGTACATACACATTAGCTGCAGCCATTCCATGTTGTACCACATTTCCATGCAGGTCTTATGGTCAAAGCCCATAGGCACACAACCTGCATTTTGCATGATGTCAGGATAACAAACAGGTGTCATCAAGATGCACTCTGTAGAATAAAAAGCAACTGCATATCCTGCATAAACACTTGTTCTGTTGGATAGACAACAGCTGCAACTCTCTGACAAAAATTTATCTGAAGCAGGATTCTTTCCCTACTGAAAAATCCTTTTCTAAGGATAATGAAAGAAGATTGCAGAACAGTTACAGTGACTACTGCTAACCCAGTAATGCCTGGCAGGAGATCACAGGTCTAAGATGCTAGTTATCATGTGCAAAAACATTCCTAACCAGACACCACAAATGTTGAGGGAATGACTTCCCATCCTTCTAAGCCTGAAAGATCCACATCCAGTTTGTATCCACATAAAACAGCATTTGACAGCCAGAGTTGCAAAATAAAGAATCACAGAATCATAGTTAGATGGGACCTGTAAGAATCACTGAGTGCAACTCCCTCCTCCTCACAGGACTACCTAAACTAAACCATATGATTAACAGGTCTGTCTATGGTCAGGCTTGAAGTCATGACAAGAGTTTCAAGAGCTTGGTGACATGACCCTGGGGAGCCTGTTCCAGTGACCGACCACCTTCTAAATGAAAGAACTTTTCTGATGTTCTAGGATGTGGGAATGCAGCTTCCACCAGATGTCTGATATTCTAACACAAAGTCAAAACATAGGAAATACACGTGAGAAAGATGATCCATTCTTCTATTCAGAAGAACATCCCTACCTACTATCAGGCATCTCACCTGTAAAATCACCTTTCTGCAGACCTAAACTTTTACTGTTTCTGCCTAAAGAGTAAGAATGGTAGAATTTCAACAGCTGAAAATGCTGCACCAAAAAAGGCTGTTAGTAGGTGGAACACACATCCAACTAGTGAAATAAATTCTGTATCTCATAAAAAACTCTTACGTCTCTTATTTTCACCAAAAGCAAAGAATCTGCAGGAAAACAAATCATCCTCCACCCTGCAGAGTTGGAGGCAAGGTGAGTGGAACTTTTTATATTGCAATTATTGCTTCATGGGAACAAAAATTACATGAAGCAGTGTTCTTTTCTCCAGTGCTGAGCATTATAATAATATCAAAACTCCTGGGGACTAAAATGCTCCAGGAATACCTCTAGAATAAAAAGAATAATAAAGGATAAAAGGTATTACAATTATGAACAAGCAAAACTAACAATAACCTAGTGCAAGAAGCACAGAATGTGACAGGGGGTGAAAAAGTGTTCTTTTTTATTATTAGAAAGAGCTACCATGTCTCTCAAACAATGCGGCACTAACTAGAGAAACAATGTGAAGAAAATAAAGACATTGGGAAAACCAGGCTCCTTCAAAAGCAAGAAACACTGAACTTACAGTTCATGACATCAGTCCAGTTAACTGCCCTGTTTCTGGTTAAGTATCATCAAATACTTCAGATAACACTGACTTTGCATGAGTAGTGTTTCAATTAAGTGCCCATGTAGAAGGCATGTAGCTCCTAGAACTCCTTGAAACATCTGAGGACTAAGACCACCAGTGGCACCCTAATTCCATGTAATCTTGTAGTTTCACCCTTAAGACCATCAGATAAAATTGCAATCACACAGATCCCAAATGTCTCATTAAAGCAATACAGATGGAACTTTCTGATAGGCTTTCATCTGTGTCAGCTGAAAACTGGAACCCGTTCAGCTGTGAAAGGGGTCGAATCTGAAGTAATGGAGGAGTATATGGGAAAATTACCACAGGATGAAAATACTACTCAGTTTTAATCTTTCTGACAGGGTGAGACCTAGACACCATCAACTTAAGCTCAAAGAATGACCACAGGACTAAAAAATTTGATCTGAAAAGAGGTAGCTCTAGGAAGAGAAATTACCATCAGTAGCATCTCATTAATAACCTTACTGTGTAACTCAAAAACTGAAACTTTGTAGGACTGCAGATTGACCTGAAAAGTGGTAACTGCACTAAGAGAAACCAAATGTATCAGTTTAGAAGTTCAAATCAGTTCTTGTACCAAGGTGACTCAAAAGAGGTAGTGCCAAAGGCATTTCACTAACAATGTAATTACAGATCCGCCCTTTAAAGCAAGTATTGAGACTAAAATGAGCCTAGGCACCCTTACTGAGGGTGAGTTGGTTTCAGAAGACCTATGAGAAGAGTGACTTCAGCGTGTGCTTGTGCTCTGCCAGGCATACAAGCAGGACTTTTTAATTTTCACTGCTGTGAAAATGTGTCACACAGAAAGGTGTGGCCAGACAAGGTGAACATAATTTTTCTCCCCAAGAATGACTGTTTTAGCCCCAGTCCTTCAGAATACTTTGTGCCTTCACTGTTTGCTGAACTGCTCCATGGGAAGTAGCTCAAATCTGATCTACTGCCCAACACTTCCCTGAATGCCAGTTGTTTCTCAGAAATAAGCCAACACCCCATACTTTACAAATGAGGAAATCTAACCATTTCAGCTCCCTGGCTGTAAATCAAGACTATTCTTGGAGTCCTTGCAGCCTCATATTTTCTTCAGCTTATCAATCAGACATGGAAATACATGTACTTCAGTTCTTTGTACATCTAGAAGCAAGGCTCTCTAAGCATTTTGATAAAATGTTCACATCAGTACTGGTCCTCACTACAAATGCCTTGAACAGTCACTGCTATTCTTCTGTGAGTAATCAAATGCCCTTTGACAGGGAGGTGTCCATGTGAGCAAGTGAAAAGCCATTAAGATCTAAGACCACCTAACTTTAGTCCTTATGTGTCTTCCCAGATTTTTACCAGCAGATGCCAAAGAAAGAAATTGTGCTGGAGCACAGGATGACCATTAACTCTCCCCAGCAGGTACAGGGGATATAAAACCTACAACCCTCATGCAGTTCGAAGTATTCAATAACTTCTGTACATCCAAGGTCAGGACAGCACAGTGCTCTCATTTCTCATAGGTGGGTGATAACACTCTGAGAAAGCTGTGGTTGTAATGGGGATGCATAGAACAAGCCATAGCTGCTGAAGTTAAGTTTGAGATATTGTGTCTTTTTTAGGCTTTTCCAGGGCTCACTTTTTAATTTTTGTCAAACTGAATAATTTTTGGAAAATCTCATGTGCAGTTTTTCATCTTTTTCTCATTCTCTGCTAAAACTGCCTTCCCCGGAGGTGCAGCACATGTTGCTGCAATGAGCAATGTTTTAAGAAGCTGAATGCCAAACAAAAATCCTTGCTGTTGAAATGTCACAGTCAGCTACTATGATACAAATGTGGGTGATGTTAAGTGGAAGAGAGTTGGCTCCTCACTCCACATATGTTAGTTACAAAGAGCAGCTACCCCGTCTTCCTGGTGGACATAGAACAGAACAACTGTACTGCTTTTTCCTAGAACAAAAAAAACCAAAACGTGGAGCTACAGAGAGGCCCACAGCAATTAGAACTAAATTATAAAGCTAGTAAAAAACTTCAACATTTTTTCAAATGTTAAACAGTAGAAAAATACAAGGGGTTTACAAAATATCAAACATGCAGCTCTCTTCTGGCATAGTGGAAGCAGTGCACACTGTAACACAGGAGGGAGACCCTTGAAAGTGGCCCAGGAAATATTTACTGCACCTTCTTGCATCACACTGGGCTTTATCTCAGTATACCAAACTCTAATAGTTGTAAATCTTAAATTAACTGATTATATTTGTAAATCTGAAGAGAAACTACATAAAAATCTGCACGAAACTATGTCATGTTTGGTATCTTGCCTCCCTCCACAGAATCAGAGCTCATGAAAGCTACTCACACTACTAAGCAGACAACAACCGCTAAGTCAGAAAGGCACCGTGAGTCTCATTATCATGACCAATTTCTGACCAGTCTCAGCTATCCCAATGGCACTTCTTTCTGACCACCTGTTCAGAAGTGGTATAAATCTAAGACCCAGTCTGAGTTTATGTAAAATTACTTTCCTCATATTATAGGTCTGAATAATAATGGAAATACATCTAAAAAATAATCTCTGCTGTTGCATGGCTTGGTTTTGGGTTTTTTTTGGTGCAGTAGAGGGACTGGGAGAGCAGAGGAAGTACTGCTTAGGTCACTCAGGATAGATTCTGACATCTTCACAATGGTTCCACTGTGCTGGGGAGTTTGAATTGCTATCTGTTTCTTGGTAGATACTAATTTCCTCCCAAACAGTCTGAAGGAAAATATCTTGGCTTACAAAATCAGGTCTGTTAATTTCCAGTCATCTGTATGGAAAACCATGGATAAAAGACCCTGTTCTTAACATGGTAGCTCTGTGTCACAGCCACAAGCATATTTTATACCTGAGACTTCAGGCCTCTAGTATTTAATATGTCCATTAGCAAATACACAAAATCTCAATTATAAAGTGGAAATTCAAGTCTAAAAAGTAAGCCACACAAGTTATAAAAATCTGTAAAATGTTTTGATTATAGATTTTGTTTCCCAAAATCTTGAATTTGCATATCTAAAAAAAAAATAAAAATAAAGAGAAAGAGAAAGGGGCAGAAGAGACAGCAGTCTATGCCTATTATTTCACTGACATGTAGTAGGCCAGTTTACAGAAAGACAAAAGGCTGGTAAAACGCAGGAGTACTGCAAGCCTCCCAGAACATGTGACAGTTTTAGATCAAAACCTCAGAGCCGTAGAAACACTTTAACAGAATACTTATTGCTGCGTAAATGAATGTAAACATAAACAGATGCTGGGTTTCTCATTCTGTATTGCATTAATAGCAATTAGATCTTGCATATGAAGTGGAAAAGAAATGAAGGAAAGTAGAATACTTCTGCTTTATAACTTGGTGTGTTTGCCTCTGAGGCATGCAGTGAACTACTTAACAGATAAACAACCCTGCGCTGCCCTTAACAATACATACACTACATTCTGCATGCAGTGCAACGCAAACACAGCCAAACCCTTACAACCCATATTAGCTGAAGGGCCAGTCACTCTTACTGTGAGATAGATTGCTATGGGTGGCTGCAATATCCAGTGGAACTTCTTGACTAGGAAGACAGTGGGAAGCAGGAGAAAGCTGACCAGTTTAATTGTTCAAGGCTTTATCAACACTATCGTCGTCACCCTCTTAAATTGATGTGAAAAGCGCTGAGCTAATAATCTGTTCATCAAATATAGTCTCACATCTTCCCAAGTGCCAATCAGAATCCCTCTCCCCCATGCTCAGCAGGGGGTAGCTGCCATTCTGTTACAAGTATCTGTTTGATCATGGTTCCAAAATAGGTAAATGGCAATAGCACAATACATACAGCCCTGTCACTACTATCACTCACTGGAAGAGCTTCTGCTGGTATCCAAAGATCTCGCTGCATTTGAGCTGCTTTTGGTGCAATTTGCTGCCAAGACACCCATGCCCTGAGCATACTTTAAAACAGCCAACATTATTGGGATTTTGACTTGCATTTATTTTTGCACAGACAATACAATGTGCCATACAGGACACTGGCTTGCTGTCTAGATGGTAAAGGGAGTCTCCATAGCAAGAGTTATTACAGGGTCATCTCAGTTGGATTGGGCGAGACTCCCTGAAACATGTTTCTGTAAAATTCTGTAACCCAGCTGGCCCATATAGTCCTACCTGACCACTATAGATCACTTTAATCTATGTGCAAAACATTTCCTAACTATCTTAAGTATGTACAAAAGATTGTCTCCATGATAATTTCTACACATTCAGGAACTCTTCCTATCGATTGTCTTACTCTTGTACAATTGATTAACCTTGCAGCAGGAACTGTCTGTGACTATCTGGGACAGCCAGATTCTTTGCCCAGGATGTTAATCAACATGCTTAAGCATACAAATTAGTCCAGGCACAGCAGGGTCTGCCTGGGAAATCTCAAGAACTGTCTGAAATTCCCACCGGGACCGCTCCTGTAACAAGCTGTCAAATACTTCTTGTGCCAGCAGTTCCATCAATCACCTGGTTTCAACTTGGGCTGCTGTCTCAAACCAGCCCTTTATCTCATCTCTGCAGACAAGCCAGTGAGCTCCTGGACCACTGTGGGAATTTAAGTGCACTGGGGGTGCACACAGGCACAGCCCTGAGAGCCAGCTAAACTACAGTTGTAATTAAAGGACTGAACCTAATTTTTTTGCTTAAATCTCATAGTCCTTGCCCATTAGTTCAGTTGGCTAGAGCCTGGTGCTGATAACACCAAGATTGTGGGTTCAATTGCTCTATGGACTCTCCATTTAAGAGCTGAACTTGATCCTTGTGGGTCCCTTATAACTCAGAATATTTTGTGATGTCTGTCCAAATGATGGGCAGATGATGTCATCTAACGAACCGTCATCGAAGTTCAGATGAAAGTAGCTAAGAAGTAACTCATACTGCAATAAATGCCCAAAGACATTCATGCCATGATCTTTATGCCACACATTATCTGGGTTTGGTTGTGCTGGATCAGACCACTAATTTTGACTGTGTAGATTTCAACATTTCTGACAGGAAATCACCTAATGCAGCACTGGTGCTCAGATTTGTGGTCTATTGTTTCTGGAGACAGTAAAAGCTGGAATACTGTCCATATATACAGTGAAGAATGGAGCTTTTTGTATTTCCCTTTCAGACCAAATGATCATCTACTACAAAAACCTCTTCACCATCCCTTCAAGTTCATAAAACAGCTGCAGCACATGTGGGCTAAACTATTTAAAGGAGATGGCTTTTCTGCTCTATGAGTGAAGAAGAAACCATGTATCTGGGCTATTTACTCACAGAAGAACAGGCAGCTGCTCATTCTACATTCTGCCCTCTTCAGTTCACCTGATGTTGTCATCAGTGTGTCAGGCAACATCTGGGAAAACAAACTCATCTGTATTCCACCCATCACATACAGTACTGCCTTATCAGCTGTTCCTTCTGCTCTGGGACAGTGGATTTAATACCTATATTTCCTTGTGAGTGAACTGACACAAGATTCCATGTTTAACAATGAAGTGTGGAAGCCAAGTGCCCAAGATCCACAACTTCACTAGTTTGTTCTGCACTTCCTTCTTATAAGACTGAACTGAAAAAAAACCAATACCCTGAAGCCTGATATTTGCAAACCACAGCTGTAATAGATGGCTGTTTCGCAGGTATTTTTCTTCTTTTATTTAATGTTCAAAGAAGATGATTTTCAGTTTCCAGTTTTTTTGTGGGATGCATTGCTGTAATAGGGCCAAAGCTGACTGACACAACTAAAGTAATCATATAAAGTGAATTTACACAGCCACGTAACTTTCCAGTTTTCAGTCACAGCATATGTGACCACATAAATTTGGAAGAGTTATATGTGGGACATACTGAGTAGAGCAAGAATGAAGTATGTAGCTGTAGAATAGTACAATTACTGGCATCATTATCAGCAGCCCACATTCAAGGATGCTTATTGCTGATTAGTAACTGCATGTAGCAAGTCTAGGTAATGGGAGAGAGTTCACAACCCAAACAGTTTCTTAAGTTGAGGGAGAGCTTTTAAGCACCCATCTATCTTCCCTGAGGTTATTGGCAAGGCAGTGAGGAGACAGGCCAAGTTATGTTAGGGAAGGTTATAAGCATCTTAGTAGAACTGGCTGTTAAGATCTTCAAACTAACTGGTTTAAAGAAATACATCCAGCAAGCTGCCATGTCAACTTGTGTCTGACCCTCGTTCCTGGAAATGCTGTTATTTTGGCTCAGCTCCACAGTTAAGTCTCCTCCTCTTCTGTCCCATCCCCTGTCATGTGCCCCAAGCAAAGATACACCTTTCCCTGGCCATTCTTTTCTGAGCTCCTAGAAATTTTGATATAATCTACGGTAACTTGTCTTCCCTTTCTTGCAGTGAAGTGTCCCATTTTCCTCTAAAACCTCAAAGAAAACAACAGCCACAGCCAAGACTAATTTTCTATGCCTTTTTTCTAAGCTAAACAAGCATGTATTTTAAGAGCTGTAAGATATGTTAAGAAACATTGCCAAATACCAAATATTTTAGTCTCCAAATTCTGCCTTGTAAAAAATTAATACACTACTGGAAACTGTTGCTTGAATTCTAAACAGCTACTTAAGAACAAAACAGCATCCCTACTACTTATTGAGGATCTAATATTATGCACTCCCTTCCACTGTTTGAGCAGAAGCAGGACTTTTCCCAGGACTTAAAGGCTTAATCCAACATGCCAGCTCCTGCTGCCTTAGAAGGAAGAGGCTGGAAGCTCATACATATCCAATGGGAAAAAACCAAACATGAAATGGAATGTTTTCTGTAGCAGCTAAAATGTGTTCCAAAAGAACTGAACATTGGTGAATGAAAGCTAAGCAGAAAGTTCTCAAGCTATTACTCAGTCTAAACCCTTTTAAAAGTCAGAAATTGGTATTGATTACAGGTTTAAAAAAGAACTATGGAGGGTCATTTAAACCAAACCATAGTATATACTGTAACAGTGAATCCATAGATCACTTCAGAGGAAGACAGGCTTTCTAATAAACATCCAGCATCAGCTCTGTTTTCTTAACACCATAATACAGCTCCCAAGAGTGCAGGTGAAATACATGAACCCAAACCAATCATTAAATCCTCTCCAGGGGCTACATAAGAAACAAATGAGATGAGCTCCTACAGCTGTCTGTAAACAGCTCCTCTGTCGTCTTTGCTAAAACCTGCAGAATGACTTGGATATGAGCCAGCATCGTTCCTTGCTTTTTAAAACTCTGTTTATATTTAAAACTCCTTGTTCTCCTTTGTCAGTGTCTGTCACGTTCTCCTGTGCCCAGTACTATATACTGTGTTTTTCTGGCCACTGAAATCAGGGAAATTGCTCTGTATGGAGAATGACAAAGTCTGGACAAGAGGGGCAAACCTGGAAAGCTCTATTTATGCATCAATACCTGCATCCAGCTAGAAAATGGTCCTCAACCTAAAGCTTATGGGTTGCAGGCAAGATAGTCGAGTGTTGATTTAGGTCACCAGTCATATAAAAAATTAAGGCTGAATGAAGAGGGAGGGACAAAACAATTTTGTTCTGTAGACTCATATCTGCTCAGGGCTTTGCCTATAAAAACGAAAATGTGGGATCACTATAGTAAGCTTTCTTGGTTATTATTTACTTAACTAGATTGGACCATACCCAAATGACCAGAAGGAAAACACTAAGAGGTCTCTCTTCCCCAGCTGAGAGGCTAATTAAAAACCCTACAATTTGCAGAAAAGCACATGTAACATAGACACATACAAGATTTATAAGAACAAACGTCCCCTTGCTATGAAGCTATAAAGAACAGAAGGAAGATCTCTGCCTAATTAGGTTAATATCAGCTTATGGCTTCATGTAGAAGAACCAATGAAAAATAAAAACAGAAACAAAGTATTTTTCCCAAGAATCACTTTTTTCTCTTTTCCATCTCTTTCTAAAGCTTTCTGTATTCAGTATTTCACAATGTGGTGTGCTTTGAATTTCCTCCTTAATAAGTACAGCAATTTGCTAAATTTTGTTTTTTTTCCTTCTTTTTGGGTGCTGTTCAGAACAGTCTGGTAAGTCATACAAAGTATTGCCAACAACTTCAAATGCTAAAATCTGAATACCTCATTCTACCTCCACAATTTCAAAATCAATGCTGTGCCTCCATGTTCTGATTTTAACTTTTTAACCATGAAACAATAATTACTTTGAGTAAGTGATTTTATCCCCTGTTGACTGAACTCTTTTCATATTAATTCCTTTTGGAAGGCCATTCAGATAAAAAAGGTAGATATTGTACTATGCTATCCCTTCACAGAGTGTCTACTTAGGGTTTCACACACCTGTGCTTGAGGAATGCAGGGCAGTTGAGTATTTCCAGTAACAGCCTTGGGCTTATTGAGCAAGATACTTAAGATTCCACCACTGCTGCTAGGAAGGAACTATCCTTAGAAAAACATAATGTGATCAAATGGACAGCCAGAATCCTCTTGCTAGCAGGTAAAACACTAAGCTGCTAAACAAAATATTTCATTATCTGCTCTCATTTCAGTGAAACTGCATGGATTTTAGTAATTAAGCATCTTCTAGTTAAGTGTAATTGGGGTTACAATCATGTCAGTTAGCATTAATTTTCATCAGGGAGAATATTTTTAGGCAGTAGTTCCCCTGCAATTCACCAGTCAAGGGACATGAGGAGCAAAGGGGTGACACCAAATCAGAAGTCTATGAGTGACACCCATGTCTGTGTGTCTTTACCTTGAGCTCATCTGCATCATAGAAGTCTATGCGCACAGCAGGGACCATCCATGTCTGGAACAGAGTTGCCAGGATCTGTTTGGCAATTGCATCTGCGATGAGGTGAAAGTGGAGGGGGTTTCGCCTGATAGGAGAAGGGAGAGAAACGTGTTAGTTCAAAGGTTTCTAATTCCTGCTCTTACAGGACAACATCAGAATTTACAAAGCTTTATCTAAGATGCCAAGTTGAGCGTGCAGCATGTCTGGTGAAATCCTGCTCTGTGGCCAAAATGCTGACAAAATTTGAATACACATGACCACGACAAAATACTCCATCAACTTCTGTGTAGATATGAACACACAGATCCGTTGACTTCAATGGAATGTGATGATTTATAACAGCTAAGAGTCTTGTCCCTTGCTCCTTAAAAAAAGGCCAAGTTAATATCCCCTTGGAGACTTGAGCACTGGAAGTGACTGATTCAGTTTCTAAGTGAACTTGGTAATTTATCTTTGTGGTGAGAACAGTGTCTGTGGAGAAGGTTAAAAAAATAACAATTTGAATGAGGTGAAATTCTGGGACCCTTGAGTTTATGTAGAACTTTTCCACAAAGCAAAGCTGGGGAATCAACAGCTATCCCATAGGAACTGAAAATTAGATGTTTCAGGTGAGTGCCTTCTATTTATTCACTGGCATAGTGAATAGAATGGAGATTTCAAATCTCACCATATTATTTTCCCTAAGAGGAGGAATGGTTAAAGAAAAGCAGGAAGAAAAGAAATACTTTACTTAAAAACACCAGATCTGGGTTCACCTCTGTAGTTACAGGATCTGGGCTAATTCAAAAGCTTCAAAATAAGGCTGGTGAAGCCAGTATCAGCAAGAGTGGCAAACTCTGACAAAGTGTATGGATTTTTCTATGTGAACTTAGACATTATAAATACCTTGTTTAATTCCCTTAACCTCCCTCCTTTTTTGGGGGACAATAAGCAACAAAATTTCACCTCAACTTCTGGGATAGGAAAACTACCAGGGAAAATTAATTCACAAATTTTAGTCTTCCATGTTTACCCCTAGCTTAGCAACTTTCCCTGTCAGCAGAAAATGAAAAAAAACCCAAAAAACACTAAGAAGACAAATGGTTTGTTTGGACTTTAGCATGGGATCAACCCTTCTTTGATCCCTGGAGTGGAATAGTAGATTCTCATTTTGATGGAATTTGCAAAGCTAAATGAGGCTACTTGTTAATTGGTATTTTTCATCTAACAAGAGAAGTATTTCATTTCAGATGTTGATTAAAGCGGAAGATAAGTGATGCTATGTTCGTCAGTGTGAATGAGAAGTCAGGAAAACTATGTTAGTTCAGGCCAAGATACTTCCATTACATTTTAGGGCTTAACCCAGAAATGAAGGTTACTTTTTCTCCATTTTCTAGATTAATGAAAAACGTGTGCCCTCCTCTTTAATGTTTCTTTTCTCACTTTGATGATTAATACTGCTTCCTGCTGAACAAAGTCCTCAGGTAAATGTAAAAATACATATATAACAGTTCACAGTATTTTAACAGACCCCTCAGCAGAAAGAGGAGAATGTTCTAAGAAGCAATGAATGATTGGATTTTGCAGTGTCAGAAATACTGCACCTAAGATCCAACCCAGCACCAGGGGCTGCCAGTGAAGCTGCTGTACTGGCTTCAAGGACACTGTGGATCACATTATGTGCTTACAGGAAAAGCAGAAAAGGGCTGGTAGAAGCCTTATATATATATATATGAGATAATCATGATGGCAGAACAAACCCACAGCTGATCTGCCTTAAACGATATCCAAAACACTAAGCCACAATATGCTTTTCATAAGACAAAGGTCTTTCAATCTCCAGCTTGCCCCGGAGGGAGGAGGGGAGAGGGAAAGGCGTAAGCTGCCAGCTGCTGAGTGTCCCATTACCAAGCTAAAGGGATCACAGCAATTACATCTGCTTCACCAGCCCAGCAGGAGAGCAGAAGAGGACATCCTGGCTCATGCAGATTCCGCAGTAACCAGGCACCTTGCCAAGAAAAAAAATCAGGAAATAGCAGTGATCAGGAAATACATCTCATTAGTAGAGACAAGGCCAAGAGAAACAAAGTACAACACCAGTGGCTTTCCGTACAGGCAAAACAGTATCTCATGACAAATAGATGTTCAACATCAACATACACATCCCACATAGGTCCCTCTGCTAAGCAGGGGATGAATCTGGATTCTGGTAGGACTTTTTCCCAGCTGCTGTTCTTTTTTTTTTTTTTTTTTTTTTTTTTTTTTTTATTTTTTTTTTTTTAAAATTGTTATTCTGGGCTTATTTATCTTATATTCTAAAGTACAATAAGAAGAGTAAAAAATCAGTTAAAAAAAGAAAGCTCGGTCTTCTTTCAAATGATCATTTAGTTAAATAGAATTGATACAAAATATTTCAAGATGAAACACACCAGTTGAAAAGAAAAAATTCTGACACAAAGACACTCAGATGTTCAGTAGCAGTTTATACTTATCTGAATGACCCAGAGTGTATGAAACTTAAATGGGAACAAGTGGATGACATTTACTTTAGTTCATCTCCTACTGGGAGAAAGAAAAAAGGATAGCTGTACTCCCACACAGAAATCTCTTTCAAGTTGTTAGCCTCATGGTAAAGATTCAGCTGGAAGGAAAGTGTGTGTCAGAGGCAAAGCAGAAGATTATCACTTACAAAAATATATCCCCAAAACAGTATAGTGACCTGATGACATCTACAACTAAATGTGCATCAGGCACAGAAAATTTTACTCCAGACGAGATTTCAGTTCTGTGAAATGTGAGGTTTAGCACGGGGCTGGAAGCCAACAGTGCACAGCCTCAAAGCTGGAAGACCTTCTGAAGGTAACTGTACTAGCATACACACAGATGACATCTTTCACCTCTTCTGCTGTCTGCAATATGCGAAGCCTGAAAGATATGGATTGCTTCAAAGTGTTTAAGAAACAAGTTTAGAAGCCTGAAGATCAACCAACATTCATTATAAAAGATACATAAGAGATTCTGCAAGATGAGAAATCTTTCTCAAGAGATATATGAAAGGGATGCCATGCCATGATTATCTGACAACATGACTGAATCACTGGCTCTAAGAATTAGGGATGACAGGATATTGTGAAGGATTCCACTGAAAGCTTAATTCCTTTAAGCTTAGAGATTTTGGTCATTTTCCACTGGGCACATCAAGAGACCTAAAAAAATACACATAAAGGCTGGTTGTATCTTGTATGGATAGAAATCACTATACTGTAATGGGGACAGTATATGAAACTATGGAATAACATGGTTCAATATAAGGCAACTGCGATAAATTTCTCCCACAGAAATAACAGGCTTTGGGAAATCCCCACTATTCATGTGAACTAATCTATTTGGGAATAAATGTTTCCAGTATCCAAGGTTTCAGAACCCTGAGCCCCCGGTCTTCTAGACTTCTTACTGCAGAAGTAGGTAATTAATCTTATTTACTTCAATGCTTTTAAACTTTTGAATTTCTACCAACCACAACTTTTCACAATTTCTGAGACATGGAAAATGCTGATGCATTGATGTCCTAATGTGGTAAAATGTAGTTCCAAAATACGGCTATTTCCCACCAAGTGGAAACATAAGGTTCTACGTACTCTATTCAGAAAACTGCAAATCTTTATATATTAACTTACTTCCACTTATCTTAAAATCAAAACATTATCTGACAAAGAAAACCATATGTAAAGAGCACACATTTATTTTCCTAAATTACTTTCCTCAAAAGTGAACAAAGGGAGATTCTAGCCAAGAGTTTCAAGCATGGATGCTTAAATATAGGATCTCAGACCTAAATATAGGAGTCTGAATGAATGGCCTCATTTTCAAAATTGCTGAGGTCCTTTAAAGTTAGTAAAATGAAAAGAAGTCAATTTTTTAAAAGTCAGGCCATGAATTTAGCAGTCTACTCCAAGGTACCCATTTCTCCACATTTTTCTTATCGTGATTTCTTATTCCTGCATTTCAAAATTTCTTATTCTTCATCAGATTTATGATCTGCTTGCTCAAGCATTTATGGCCATTTCTTTTCAAATAGCCACTGCCACAGAGTTAAATACAGAAATCTACAATTGAAAAAGGGAGTAGCGAAGCAAGACTCACTCTTCCCTTCTGCACTATTCCATAGCTCAATTGTTAGTAATTCAAAAGGCAGCTCCTTGGCTGCTTGGTTACACAGTTCTCTCTGTATCAGAGGAATTTTATTTTCTAAGAATATAAAAAGGTCAGTAGCCCAGGGGGTTTATTTCCAAAACCTATATTTTATTAAGGGAAGCACAACAAGGTAGTACCTTCTATATCTGTAACAAATGGTTACAAGAACTTCAAACAGGAATTATAAAAGGCAGTTTGGGAAACTTTTTCTCCTAATGCCCATATGACAATCCCTCTCTCATATGCAAAAAATTTCAATGTGAAAATCTTCAGGATTTCTTAATGCCACTTCACACACAGGCAGTATTGATGAAAATACTCCCCATACTATTGGAGAGATCCTAAATACACGCTTGCTGCATCATTCGTGGATCTTGTTTTGTGTTAACTTACAGAAGTTCTTTGGGAAGTACTAAGAGATTTCATGGGCAGATTTCTTTTAAACTTTGCTTTCTACATTACGCCTCTATTGTTAGGACAGCTAGAAAAAACAAAAAGAAGTGTGTATTATTGATGCATTTATAGGGATCAGAGAAACCAGGTCACGCTTTATGGTTTTTGCCAGAATAACCTCCCACGAAATAGACTGACACATTAGAAAAGTTGGAAACACTGACAGAGGTTTTGAATTCTCAAATTAACTCCATTAAGGCAAAGTGGTCTCAATGGAATATAGCCATTAGATTATATAAGCTTTAATTACCAGCCAGTGTTGACTTGTGACTCTTCTTGGAAATTACATGTCATCCTTTTAATTTAATTTAGATTTTCATTTGGTTTGCCTTATTCTACTTGTTCTAAGAAAAAAAAAGACTTCATTATTCATACAGCCTTCTGTAACACAGCTCCACATCCTTTTCTTAAAAATGCTCAGACATACACTTAACTTTAAGGTTACAAGCAGCCTTCTTAAAGCAAAGAGGCAACTTTTTATTAAAAAGCAGTTGTCTGGTTGCCTGTTTTTGTTTACATTCCCTACAAAGCCCCCAAATTCCTACACCATTATTGCTGTAGCATAGATGGAGAGTTCAGCTAAAGAAGTAAATACAGTGACTCCTGTGAAGAAGAGGGACTGACATAGTGGGGGGGAAAAAAGGGGGCACAAAAAAACCAGCTAGTCCTCACTGATACAAAAGAGAAGTCAACTTTTTACAGATTGTCAGGCTCACCTGACTGCCAAAAACACACTATAATTGTGTAAGTTTGTTTTTTTTCTGTTTCCTAAATAAACATGGTGTTAAGCATGTCTTCAATAAAAATAAGAGCACATTAAAAACCATTTTAGCTCTCACTCAAGTTGAGACTTACCTAAATAGAGAGAGAAATTACCTTTTCAATATGAAACTTTAATTGTGGGCTGTTTCTGCAGCACTCTAAGGTTTACAATTTTCAGAAATTGAGTAAAACATTGAAAATCACCAATGTAACTTGGACCAGTAGTTGCAAGGAATGCTATCAGCCACAGGAAAACGCTTCAATTTTGAAAAAGAAATGCAAGTGCTTTTTAGCATACTATTATAATCACTGTTTACAAAAGCATTTGCACTTCATTCTGCTTATTTGACCCAATATAATTAATTTTTGGTGTTTAGTCTTTTGGTTTGGAAAAAACTCAAGTGAGGCTGCTCCTACGACACAGTGATATGAGACTGGCTTGTGTTAAACTCACAGATAATTTTTTTTAGCCCTGCAATGGCTTTATAAAATCTGTCATAATTGGGAACTGGATGTGCAGGAAAGGAAAGCAGGAAAATTGCAGAGTAGGACTGAGGATTCATTCTACAAGCCTCCCTCTGCGCAGTGCTGCCAATGCATATTTATCAGACTGCAAACCCTGCACTATCCCAGCTCTGCCGAGGCTCCTCCTGAGAACAGACTGTCAGTTATGTCAAACTGGGTGTTAAAAGCTGCTGGATTTTGTGGCTGGAGCATACGTTTTCAAAAGACAAAACTGGAATCAAGCTCCTTTATCAGTGGGAATGAAACACATTTCTGAACTACGGTGTTCTTATGAGGAATCAATCACACTACCCCTTTCCTCTCCTCTTCCCACCCTCTGGAACCTGAAGATAGATAAGGTTTCTCAAACGGTCTGAAGAAGTAGCTTGCCTAAGTCTCATAATATATATGGTATGCCTCAAATCTTGGTGTTTTAGGCCTGTGGAGAGCTGAAATGTTCAAATATGCAGAAATTGCTGTAAATTCTTGCAAGAGAGAAAAGAAAGCACACTCCATCTATAGAAAATCCTGTAGCTTTTATCCTTAATGACCCAGCACTCCTGCTGTTTTGTGTCTCTATCTAGCACTCTAGCTAAAGTTGGGGGTATAACAAATATGTTAATGCTCCCTGGGATTAGATTGACATGGCCTCCTTTTTTCAAAGCTTTTCTATTAGAGAAGTAGGGATTTTATATGGAAGTAGGGAATTTAGGTATATAGCTTTGTATAAAAATGCACGCTAAAACATGCCTTAATTACTAACCTATACAGAAATGCCAAAAGGACGACATGACATCTTCACCAATTCCAGACAGATTCGGTGAAATTGGTGTCTTACAACAAACATTAACTGAGGTGCAGGAGGACATGTGAGGACATTAAGCCTGGTTGCTTTGAGGGCTCAGTTACTTAACCAGTAGACTGGATTTATAGTGTGTTGAAGGAAAAACAAAGCCTCTATGACAATAATTTTGGCAGCACAATTTTTTTGTTCTTGCAAAACTATTTGAGATTGAATGTCGTGATCCTACAAATAAAGGACCAGTAGTCCACCTTAGAGAACAGGATAGTAAACTTCTTGTTAAGCAAACTTCACCATTGGAAGCATATAGACCTTTCAAATGTCTATTCTGCTTGGCTTATCAGACAATATCAGCTAGGATGCACTCCCTGGTGTGTATTTAGGGTTAGAAGAGACATCTCCATGCCTGTTTTCACTGAGAACCCTCAAGTCAGAGGTAAGAATGATGCAGACATAATCAGGCATCGACTACCTGAACCAACCACTTCCAACTCTCCTAACTCAATCCTCCTAATGCACTATCACAACCCATCTCCATCCTGCATTCCTATAATTAAATAGATCCTAGCAACTAAAAGAAGCCTTTCCAACCATCACCACTGCTGAAGTGCCTACTGGTCTCCAAGATAACATTGTCTGCACATGGCAACCAATGCAAAGAAACTTACTTCTAAATCAATATTCAGCTTAGTTTTCTTATTATTCTGCATCTTTCTATACAACTGCCATTGCAAAGATAAAGATCCAAGAACGGAGTGCTACTGAAGCACAGCCATGGAGACATAGCATCAAACTGATGCTTAAGAAGCCTGTGTTTTCTAGGAGATAAGAAAGAAATGTCTGTAAGAACTTTTGTCTCTTTTCTGAGAATATCCTCTCTTTCTAGCAAACAAACTAATGACTAGTGAGAAAAGCCAGTTTTAGGCAGGAATGGACTTAGATTTGTCTTTAAGTATGTTCTGAGCAAACAAGGGAGACAGGTTGGTTATCTTGAACGTACTCAAGTTTCATTAGCTATACTGGACTTTATCTTGACCACTTCTGCTGAGCTCGACAAATCCTTTGAGATGAGCAGTAGTGCAGGCCAAACAACAAAATGTTCTTGACAGAGGGAGAATCCATCAGACTTAGAAATACCAATCAATATTAATTACCTTTTTTTTCTTAATATTTTGAATTTATTATTATTTAATAATTTAATTACATGGCAGTATTTTTTATAAATTTGCTGATTGCTCAGAGGACTGCCTGAAGTAAAACAGAGACATTTCCTTTAAGGAACACAGGGAGAGGTTGTTTAAACCTTTGAGCTGTGAGATTTCTATTATTTATAGAACATTTAGAAACAAAGAGATTAAAGTCTTTTCAAAATGATGCAAGTACTAGGATAGACAAACAGAGAAGCTAACCACTAGGATAACTTGTGTCACCACAAAAACGCAATTTCCCATGAAATCCCTTAGAAACAACAATTAAAATAGACAAAACCTCCCCACATCCTTGCAATATAAAGCCAGTTTACACTGAATAATTCAAACTTCTAATTGGAAAGATAGTTTTTACATTTAAAATAATGTTCAGAAAAATTTCTGCACAGAGAATGACACACATTTTTACTGGGTTTTTTTTGTCTTTGTTATGTATATTTTAGCATTGTACTTCTGGTTCCACCCCTCATCTAACATGAACATGCTACTTCTCAGAAGACTTACAAAGACTGTGTGTTGAGAATGGAAGCTGCTCTCTTATTTTGATTAAACAGTACTTACGGAGTCTTTTTTCACACTGGACAAGCTGAGCATTTATATTATTTTAGAAAGCTTACCAAAAATGATAAAATAGTGTAGTAAAACGGTTGTCAGGGAGTGACTAATAAGGCTTCCAGCAGCAGACGGGAGGCAAACATTAGGAGCAAAGTGTGGGACTGGAATGCCCCATTCATGTTAAAAGCAAGAATATACTACATGACATGAACAAGAGTCATTCACCCTTGCACAAAACTGTCTTTCAAACAAAGCAGCATATTGAAACTACCTCCTAAATAAGTTGCTTGTACTGTAAATATATTTTACCAGTCTATTTGTCCTGTTTGAGTCAAATAGTCTGATCACTTCCCTAATTTTAATCTACTTTCTTCAAGATTATTGGAAAGTATCTCTGAGAGACATTTCTAAACTGGACAATGGACACACACACATACCCACACGTTTTTCTGGAGCTGCTGTCTATTAAGGGAATTGGTTACTCTGTTTTCATTGTACATTTATGCCTCTCAGCTTTGGGAGCTAACTGTGCTAAAACCAGGCTGGCAAAACCTTCTGAGGGGTTGTAGGCAGCCATTACAAAGCCAGAATAAACCATCCGAATTTAATGAAATAGTGTAAACACTGACTGAAATAGCAGGTTTCCCTCAAAAACTAATGTCAAAATTGGAAGCTGGGATAGTCAAGCCACCAGTGTGAATTTATCATTTACACCTGTGCCATAAACTGACAGCAGAAATAGGCTAAACATATACAACACTGTTATTACCATTACTTTACAGCTTTCAGGAGTGTGCAGATGCTTTACAGTGAAGACAGATACTGTTCCCATTCCCACAACGCAACAGGGGTAGCAGGTGGAACTCTGATCCCTCCTACTCACTGTAGAAATCTTCACACAGGTGAAATCTATTTGAGATGGTCATAAAGAAAATGCTTCATTCCTTAAAAAGAAAAAGGAACTAGGGAAGGGAATATGACCTTATTTTGAAGTAAGAGAGCAAACCTAGAAAAAGCTCACTTAGTCACAATCAGATATACAATATACAGGAAAAGAAAGCTACCTCTACCTGTGAAATAAGACAGACTTGACGAGCGTGACAACATCCCGACTGGCGTTGTACCCTGCACAGACAATGGCGACGTGGATAGTCTGTGGGAGAAAAGGAACAAAAAGAACAAAAATTAAAGCATGCTCCTGTGTTCGTCACTCCTTAAGGAAAGCATGACACTGCTGTTGTTTAGTGCTGCAATTGTTAGGGATTTGAGTGGGTGTTTTGCAGCTGTCTGCAACCCACCTGAGGCAGTTTGCTAAAAACATCTTAATTGAGTTATAGCACCATCATAGTTCCAAAGTCATTACTACCCCTACATTGCATCAGATGTTTGAATAGAATTGCATTTATTATCTAAGACATACGTGTGCATCTATGTACACACACCCTCCTCAAGTAAGCAGCACACAAAATCCTGAGTTGTGCAAACATGCAGACATTTTTAATCTTCTGAACTAAAGTTTAAAATTATGCCTGATAATAAGAAGCAGATATGATCTCAGAATTTTTTGATTATTTCTGTCTTATGCACAGCCCCTATGGAGAGGGTGAGCAAGCTCTCATGGATGAACATGACTGCAACTCCTGGTTTGCCAGGGCTGGATGCATCCCAGTGATGTGATGGGACACGGACTGTAAAGGCAAGTGGCCATCTCCCTGCCTGTGACTACCAGTATGGGCCATTCTGGCAGGGTTAATGTGAAGTTAAACACAACCCCCATAAACACATTCTCTCCACCCAGTGACACCGGTAAATTATCACTTATTCTACGCCTTTTTAGCTCCCTTTTAACATGAGGCAGAGGTTTCCTCATCTCTTCAGGAGGAAAGGGAAAACTGAAAAGGCGATACGAGTCATTATTTAGCCAGTAAGTACTAACCTGAAAAATGATATTACATGACTCTGCTCTGCTTTTAAAAATTAGCTATTTCTACTCCCTAGGGGCAAAAAAAATTAATCCTACCGAGTTTTGACTCCAGGTTCTGTGATCTTCTGTTTCTTAGTGGTCACAGAATGAAGCAGAGTTCACCATGCTGTCAGCACAAAGCTGCCATTGGGGACACAGCTGTGAAACTGCAGGGAAGCCTCATTTGGCTTCCATTTGAAGCTTGGTTAGCTGGTTTCTCACACACACTGCTCTCATTTTCCACAGAATGCCCACTATGCTGAGAACAAATGAGGAATTCTGCCTCCTCACATAGTCACAGATTCCCAAAGCCTGGCTTGTAACAGAAGCGCATTTACACAAGAAGTGCCATGTGTTGGGCACATCTGAAGAGCCCACAGCCCCATCCATTAAAATCACCTGGTACAAGGCACAATTTGAATCATACAACTGCCAAGTGGCTGTGCCACTGCAGAATGTCCACATGAACATCACAGCTGCCTCAAGCCCTACTGTGCTTCTTCACAAGCTCAGGCATACTTAAGATCTGACTTTTAAGAGGACTTGAATTAATAAGACAACTGTCTGTCCAGAGAGGTGGGAGAAAGAAAAGATATTGCAGTACATTTTGGCAACAGCTCTGTGAGGTATTAGCACTTTAAATTTATGTTAAAGTCAATGGGAGCTGAGCATGCTCAACACTTGGCAAAAATTGTGTTTCTCTCTTGTGATAAGAGGAGAGAACAGAGGCTGCTTATTAATGACTTCTGTTGCAGCAGGAGTCTGTACTGTACTCCTGGCATGGGTTGCTGTGAGTGCACTCATTTCTGACGCTACATATACTGCCTCCTCTCTGATTGTCACCTGGTCCTTCTCAGGCTTTTGGAAGACCTAAGATCCTTTTCCTCAGTGCCAATTAAAATCAAATTAACTACGAACAGTTTCACCTTTGCTTTAAACATTTCACCTGAGGACACTAGACCAGAGACAAACATTTTAGGGGTTTTCACAGAATAGCACTGTCATATACTGTCAACATTGTTTTATACTACCTACACTTGCCAGAAAAGCTTTCCTCAAAGCCTACTCTACCTTAAAACTGCCCTCCAAATCAGAGTTTATTCTGTCAAGTGCTTGCCCACATCTGCTCTCCTTTCACCAAAGCAGTTTGCTTCAGAATTGAAAGCACACATTCCTCGCTGTCTTCTAGTAGCTGCTGTTGCCTTGGACGCTGCTTCAGCCAGGACACAGTCAGAGCAGCACTTACTACTCTTCTGAATGCTCTTCTCCAGCTCAAAGACACAGGCATCCATGTACCTTCTGCTCAGCCTCTCTGTGGTGTTTGATATATCACTTCTTTTCCTGCCTGCAATCAGTTAAACAAAAGAGCAATAATCCTCAAAGAGAACAGAAATCAAGATTTTTTTTCTTTCCAAGTTTTTTCCTGTAGCATGCTGCAAGACTCAGTCTATTCCTCTCCTTTCCCTGATTCACTTTCCTCTCTCTCATTGTCTTAATGGAAAAACAGATAAGCCAAAATGAAGTCATCAACCTGAACTGTCTGCAAATGTTTGCATCCCAAGGGGAAAAACATTATTTCCAGTTTTCTCCACGCTTGTTCCAAATGCATGTTTGGATTGAGAGCAGCTGGCTGTACCCAGATTCTGGCATGATATGGCTGGAATAAGCAATTGAAAGAACTTGCACCCTCCTCCTGAGCATACTACTGTAAGCATCACCTCTCAGATTTTGAAAACTGTCACCTCTCCCAAACTCCTTGTTTTTCCACCTGCAGACAGCTGGAAGAGTGTATTCCCCGTTCCACCAGAGCTGGTCCATGTGATTCACACAACCTCCAGACCCAATGACTGCAGCTAACACCAAGGACTAAAACCACATGACCAGGAATGCTCCAACTTCCACTACAAGTTGTCAGCCTGTTTAGTTCAACATGTCCCACACCAAGGCTCTGCATGCTGCACTTGCCCCTTTACTGTTGCCATTCCATGACAGTTTTACATAATACTAGTCACACCCTAGCCTGGATATTCAGAAGTTGCTGCAGGACCAAACTGAGCATTCAAAGTGTCCACTCTTCTACAATGCCCTCTTCAAAGTGAGTGATGGTGAGCTCACCACTTGCTGCAAGTGTCTGGACTCAGGTCATTCACTGGAGATGCTTTTGGATAATGTAACTCATTGGAGCAACAAATGAAATTATTATACACTTGCTTTCCACAGTCAATGAATTCTTCCTCTGTTTATACAAAGAGATATGAATAGGTAATCAAAACACTGTGGAAGTTCATCACAACACTCTCCCTACAAGGTGAGGATCAGGGACACCAACTGAACTGTTTTTAATTGCAAATGGTTTAGGAAGCACTCGGGTCTAGCTGCTTCAAGGCAGTTAAGGAAGCTAAGCTTCTTTAGGAAAGGGAGTTTAGGTCATACCAAGGTGCATGCAAACATAGTTCAGAAACTCTTACTTCAGCCACTACAGACCAGGAAAAATCTGTTTCTAAATTTAGCATTTCATGTTCTGGAGTAATATTAATGTAAAGAAAATGCCCAAAACTACACAAAGAACTGGGACCTAGATCCATACCAATGAGGAGCATACAGTGCCTAGATGAGCATACGTAATAATTTTTCCTCCTTGGGCTACTTTTTTGAGTGATGAAATAATAAGTTTTAAAAACCTGTATTAGTCCTTACAGTTAAAAATCATCTTTGGTAGGACATTTTATACCTCAGTAATTTTCCAGTAGGCTTTCCATTGTAGATACTTAATCCTTCATAAATAATTGTTGAATGTGATTAAGAGATATTACAAGTATGTAACAAAATGCTTGTGTTCATTTCCAAGTTGTTTTCTTTTTTCCCTAGTGGAAGATAACATCTGCTTTACATGTGTTACACTGCTGATGTTGGTGAGGATCTGCTCTTGATGGCTGTGGAGCACTACACACTTAACCCTATTGAACAACACTGTTGAAAACGGGAACAATATAAATGTGCCTCTAAAAATGCTTTGAATGCTAAAGTATCTTGCTAAGCCACTAAATACTATAATGCTAATTATCAATTTGTTAATATATAATCTCTTTCAAAAACATTTATAAATGCACACTCAATTCAAGCAAATGCTCAGTTTAGGGAGGCACAAGCTGGAAAGATACTAGGCTAACACTGTAAAAAAAAGGCATACAATTTTGTTAACTTTCACTGGCATTATGCTCTCCTTCTGAAGCCTGTTGTTAGTGCTGGCATCTGTTTAAGGACTATGCTTACTCATATTTCCAAGGTTTGTGTTCAAATTGTCTACTACTGTTAAGGCATGACAGGCATCTGCTCGCTCCAGGGAGAAGCCTCTTGTCTGGGTGTCTGATTTTTTCTTGCAGTATAATGCCAGTCCATTTTACAATATCACAAGAGCTATCCTGTGATGCAACAGAGTAGCAAACTGTGGCTGGAATGCAACAAACCCACAGCTATTTGATATAGCTCACAATTAATATCACGTAGATGATGCTTTATCAGAAATTTAATGTTCATTCATTGTAACTGCATTTTCAAATGTTTTAATCACCATTAAAGACCACCCCAAGTTAGACTGTGAAATGTTACCACCAGTAAATCTCTGGTGAACACACTCAATGAAATGAACAACCTATTCCTAGCTCTCTTGGTCTCCCCCAGAGCAAGAGCCTTCTTCATAAGAAGCCTTGTTTCTCACTAGCCAATTTACTGACTTGCTGTGATATGTATTCCAGGGTCAGAAGCTAAAAAAAATTTTGTTTACACATCTGAAAGACAGAAAAAAGCTCAGAAAATTAAAGGCATCAAGATGCCCCTCACAAAAAACACAGGATGAGAATCTACACTAATGGGATAAATGATGAGACCCTTGGCAAACCTGATAATAAGGAAGTTCAATTTTAACTTCCATTGCTGTAACTGAGTTACTGAGTGAATTCCTTAAGAGAAGAAGAAGTTATTTTGAGATCAAAATAGTGTGCGGTGAGATAAGGGGATGGCAAATAATGTGAGATTTCATATTTTATATAAGCATTGCCCCCAGCAGAGTGCTAAACCCCAGTGAGCAAGTAAATTCATTGCCAAACACATTATAAACTGTAAGGCCACTTAAACTATCCCTGCTTTAAGCTACTATTTTTGTGTCCTAGATTAGTTGGTACATTGAACAACCAAAAACTGAGATTCAGCTCATCACTCCTTGATACAATAATAAGGGAAAAGTGAGGTTTGCTGATTAATGGCCTGATTAAAAGAAATGCCAAAGATCTCACAGTGAGGAAAATCAGACTCTCATTATCTGGAGGAGAGAAAATGAAAACCAAAAAACCTCCTTTTCCCTCTCCTTACAATAATGTTGCTTCCTTTTTTCTACACTGATGGACAAAGATATCCAACTGGAAATAAGTAATTCATTTTCAAACTGTATTTGATATTTTCCCATTGAACAGAATTTATCTGAAGAGATAATTACGATTTCTTTTTTTCCCTCTTGCACTAATTTTCTTTCAACTTTTATCTTCCAAGTGGCAGCAAGCAAGATAAAAGGTGATACGGTATTACCCTCTTTGTAGAAATAAATGGAGAAAGTTATCTTTGATAACTTTATCAGCTGGAACTGGCACAAGGCCTTTAAAGGAGACCTTCTGTTTTGGATCTAACCATATTTGGACCTGTCATCAATCAGGCATCTGACAACTAATTAGCTGGATGACATCCACAGAAGTACTAACATAAAATGGGGAGAACCAAACCAAACCAACTACACCAAAACTGTCTGCAGCCAAGCACACCGCTTGTGCACGGCTCACACAAAGCACCTGCTCCCACAGTAATATCCAGATACACTCCCCTCAAAGTGAGTCAGAAGCACAGCCTGGCTCCATGAGCCATGATTTAATTAATCATAAACCCTGAACTGCTCCAATGTAGGCACAGAAACGAAGAAATAAAGCTTTTCTAAGCACTCTGGAGACATTATTATTTAAAATACATGGGGTCAGTTTGCCACAGGTCTTTATCAGCAGAGGTGTAGTGAAGTCAGCTAGAAACAAGGCTTTGATTTTTATAGCAGGTTTGGGGACACAAGAATGAAGAAGACAAAAAACTGATGAAATAATAACTCAGAAATATTCTGATGATAAATGTGGGCTTTGTTTTGTTTTGTTTTTTTATATAATAGAAAATTATCTGAAAAGCTGCATGCAGCGGACCTTTAAGAGGCTGGTTTTGGAAGAAAAGGTTTCAGAGGAAGGAGACAGGGATCTGCAACATCCCTCTAAAGGATCACATCTACCAAGCTTTGTTTCTGGCAGGCACCTTTGGGGCATTTACCTCACACTTCTCCACCGCTGGCTGCTGGCCGCACTCGGAGCTGTTGCCCGCCACGATGCCGGCCCGCAGGCTCTCGCTGTCGCCCGTGCCCTCTTCCATGGAGTAGGTTTTGGAGTGGTTTCCACGGTGGTGCGTGGGGCCCCGGCTCTGCGCCAGGCTGAGCTGCTTGCGCAGCGCGCGGTTCTCCTCCTCCACCTCCCGCACGCGCACCTCCAGGCTCTCGCGCTCCCGCTGGCTCGACGCCGCGTACCGAGGGCTGTGGGGCTGCGACTCCAGTGGGGACAGCGACACGGGCTTCCCATCTGCACACAAGGAAACAGAGCGCTTGTGTCAGAACACGCCAGGAGCCGCATCTTCCTTCAACGCTGGGGTTGGGAGGCAGAGATGCGTTTCAAATACAGCCGCGTTTTATGCAGACTTGGCACTGCCAGGCCATGCTTCAGTGCATGGTAAATTTGGACAAATTCTAGGAGCTGAATTCTACAAGCTACAGGACCCGCTAATTTTCAAACCACACCAAAGGATAAGCATGTGTTTCTTTGTTTTCATAGGGCTACCTGCCAGTCTCTAGTCTGGGAAGACAGTCAAGAACATGAGAATTTAATTCAAAGACAATTGATATATAGTTAAAATACATTTTAGAAAAGTATGCAAGATTAAATAATCTTCCTATTCCCACTTCCTTCACAGTCAAATGACAGCATCTTGGCAACCATTTTGTGCCAAACAGTAGCCCCACCTGATTCACATGTGTGGAACAGATGGGTTTTATTCAGCAACACAGTATTATGTGCTTGCTAAAAAATAAGAGGTTCAGGACAGAAATGTTCAATACATATGTGGGCCAAATTCTGGAAAGTATTTTGGCTTAAAAAGACTCAGTGGAATTTTGAAAAAAAAGTAAAAAGGTTAAATTCAACACCTTCAACTACAACTGCTCAAAAATGTTCAATCGAAATCAATTGAAGCAAAAGAAAGAGAGAGTTATCCACACCGTCATAACCAGCAAGAAATTCCTCTACAGTGATGATATGCGAGTATCTTATACCAAAGTATTTCTCTGATATAACTTTCTACTTGCATGTATTAAATTACAGAATTATAGAATTGTAAGGCTAAAAAAACCCTCTAAGGTCACTGAGTCCAACTGCTAATCCAGTGCCAACATATTCACCATTAAACCATGTCCATATCCACATCCACGTTATTTGAACACTTTCAGGGATTGTGATTTAACCATTTGCCTGAACAACCTATTCCAATGCCTGACCACCTTTGCTATTAAGTCACTTTTCCTAATATTCAAGAAAATCTCCTGCAGCACAGCTTGAAGTAATTTCATCTCATGCTGTCACTTGTTGCCTGTTTGTTAGAAGTGGACAACCTTCACCTGTCTATACTCTCCTTTCAAGCAGTTTTAGAGAGCAATAAGGTCTCCCCTGAGCCTCCATTTCTCCATGGT